>OW028584.1:5536906-5664406 GCA_932294295.1 Alitta virens | reverse complement strand
CCCCCACCCCCTCCACTCCCCCTGAGCCTAGTACATTATAATTGAACAATATTAAAAAAATCCGAGTTCGATACATATCAATTTGTCAACCCCCCCCCCCCTCCGGTGAAAAACTTTCTGGGATCCGCCCCTGTTATTTGGTTATTATTCATGAATTTCCTGCACGACTTAATAACATTATTTTTCACCAAATCGTGATCTAAATAACAATGGATGCTTTTAGTTAATTGCCAAATGGCATGGTCCAGTTCTTTATTTATGTTCTCGGAAAATCTTTCATATTCAATCACTGTATGTATTCTTACCCTGGGTGTTGACCATAACAGTACAGAGTATTTAATCGAGTAATTCATCGAGTGATTTAAAGAGTGATTAAATATATTTATTGGTGGATAAAAAAAACCTTGAACTTGGATGAGTCACTTCCAAGGACATTGGAACAATAACCCTGTTTGACAATCGTCTGTTTTGTTCAATTTGCGCACAATTTCAAGTCTTGGGATTTATCACGATGGACGGCCTTCCACATCAAAGGAAAGAGGGAAGGGGCTAGTTCCCAAGGTCACCGCCAGGAGGGACACTGGTGGTGCGCGTGTTTCATTTCCGGTGTCAAATATCAATGCAGGGAATCATGGGTAACGGTGTTCTTGTAAAAGTTCACAGTGCTATTCCCTGCGTGCGCCAAGGAGCTAAATGTAGCCAGTTATATATGCAATGGAAGTATTGTAACAATTGTACGTTGTCTTGTCTTGTCTTATCTTTTCTCTTATCTTATCTTATCTTATCTTATCTTATCTTACCTTACCTTACCTTACCTTACCTTACCTTACCTTACCTTATCTTGTCTACATCTGTATCTGTATCTGTATCTTATCTTCTTTTATATGTATCTTATCTTATCTTATCTTATCTTATCTTATCTTATCTTATCTTATCTTATCTTATCCTATCATATCGATATCCTATCCTATCTATCTTATCTCATCTTATCTTGTCTTGTCTTAATCTGTATCTTATCTTATCTTATCTATTTTCTCTTGTCTTGTCTTGACTACATTCTTTTTCAAACACAAGCCACTCTACATTACATTGCCTCAGAGTGACTAATTTATCAGATAAAGGTGACTAACTTGTCGTCAGTCAAAAACGTCTGTCGTGCTAAACTTTCTAGAAGCCATCAAAATCCTAGTTTAGTAAGAAATTAGTGGAAAACAGATTTTCAGTGTATATGTGGTAATAAGGTATTTTAAGAGCTTGCTGCTTTTCATTATTCAGCCAAAATCTCCTGCTGTCTGGCTTAAAACTAGACCAAGTGTGCATTTGACATTTCTTCTTGACATTAGAATTGTAAATTAAAGCTTTATCTTGTCAGGGAATACAATTTGCTTAACTGACAGACATTAGTTTCGTTTTTGCTGAAAACAATTGTAGGTGCTCTTTTGGCTTGTCTTTTTTATTTTCTCTAAGATAAAGCATTCCATTTGTTTTTAGTGGGTCGACTCTTTGGGAATATCTGTCATTTTTTTTAAAGACCATTCTTGACAAATAGGAACGTCTTGTCAACTTTGATCTGATCATCATTTGTCAAGGAAAATCCCGAGTGCTTCTACTCAATGTAAAGATATCCGAGACATCTTAGTGTCACATTAAATGAGCCGATGTATTTCTGATATTTCGGAGATTTTATGATCCATCTTGATTGTTCATCTAAATAACACTGGAACCTTGACATATAACCTAAACTTTTCCATGTCTTTCATTACTTTGAGACCTTACTTTTCAAAATGTCATTCCAAGTCAGCACTTTGCCTCTATAACAGATGTACATTGTCAAAGATAGAAAAGCTAAAAGCTAAAAAGCTGATAAAAGGAGAAATACGTATCTGGGAAATGAAATTCATAATGGAAAAGCATACGCTATAAAAACGTCATTGCAAAGCATTCAGCCATTACATATTGCACATATATGATTTCTCAATATGCCAAAACGACATCTGGCGGCAATTTATGATATTATAGTGCGTCCAAAGATAAGCGAGTAAGTAAACAACATTTTTTACACATTTTGCAATAAAATATAGGAGACGCCACTGGCATTATGATGTCATAAATGCGAATATTCTGCAGTAATACAAAAAGTTTGAAACTCTTGCAATTTTAACAGAAAAACTTGATGGTTGTTCCAAAGCTCGAACAACATTTGGGGATTTTTTATGGACCAAAATTACGAAATCTCACTTTAGACAGACAGATAAATGGATAGATGGATGGATATATAGATACATAGATGGATATATGGATAGATGGATAGATGGAAAGATAGATGGATAGATAGATAGATAGATAGATAGATAGATGGATAGATGGATGGATATATAGATATATAGATGGATAGATAGATAGATAGATGTATACAATTGATAGATGGATGTTTGTATAGATAGACAGATGGATAGATAGATAGACATAATGCCTGTCTGTGCATGAGTTGTTGCTGTAACTATGATTAGTAGCACTATGAGTTACATAATACCAGTATAGGTGGCACCACATGTAAACAAAGAACTACGAGGGCTTCCCTAGCTACCCATAATCCTCTAGGGAGTAATCTTCTTGCAAAGGAAGTACCGAACAGCTCCCTAATATCGCCTACTGTCGAACTGAAAAGGTCTCTATAGAAAGTGAAGGGAAGACAGCGGTCCCTTGCAGAACGCCTCCGTGATTACCATCTGGGTATATGGGATATCACCCAAGGATATCACCCTTGGGGGAATTAAATAAGGATATTAGCTAAGGATATTAAGGCAGGAAGTATGCCAAAAACAACCCTAATCTGCCCTCCGAGCAAAATAACCCTTCAATGATGACTTTGTTCACATACATTCTGCACAGATGCCATTTACATAATTCTGATTTCATCCTTGACACTGCTGATTCGTGTATGACTAATTGGAAGATGTTGACTTGAATGACTATTCACGTTTTACCTTTAGTATAACGCATCCAATTAATAAAAATGTCAATTTTTTTGTTATTAAGAAAAAAAGGAGTTGCCAATAATTATTCTTATTCTCTTTTTGTTTCCACACGTCAATTTAAAGTTCTTAGGAAACTAATATATTGATGAAATGCAATGAAGTTGACAAGTCTTTAAGATTAAAAACTCTATTAAGCTAATTACTATTAAAAATATAGATTAGATTGAAATGGAAAACATCACTAACGTTTATATGTAACTATACAGCAAGGTCCAAAACCTTACCACCTCTCGAGCATTGCAAGATGACATGAATGAACTTGTGAATACTATAACCCAAGGGAGAATAGTGTCACAAATGCCTTTGATGGAAAGAAAAGACTTTGACATGATGATTTAAATGGAAATTTAGTGTTCTGCTTTGGTGCATACCAACCTTTTGAGGCTGGTGATTGAGAAATGATGAAATGTTACTGTAATTGTATACCAGGTGCAGCCAAAAACAGCATTTTTTATCTGAATTCAAATTTCAATTGCCAAAATAACTCATTCCAAGAAATCTAATTTTCAAACATGGTAGATTTAGCACACTCCCCATGAATTCTTAGAATGGGTCTTCTAAACTTGTATGGCAATTACAAATGAATTTAAAAAGTCGTTTTTCCAGCCCCTGACAATTTCGTTGAGTTACCGAAATAGCTTTGTTAATTCGAAATTATGAAGTAAATAAGATGCTTGACGAATTAGCTTAAATAAATCTAACTATCTTATCTTGTTTTATCTTGTCTCATCTTGTTTCATCTCATCTCATCTCATCTCATCTCAACTCATCTCATCTCATCTCAACTCATCTCAACTCAACTCAACTCAACTCAACTCAACTTAACTTAACTTAACTTCTCAGAAATTCCTACTCTTAGACTATCTTATCTTATCTTATCTTATCTTATCTTATCTTATCTTATCTTATCTTATCTTGTCTTGTCTTGTCTTGTCTTGTCTTGTCTTGTCTTATTTTATCTGATCTGATCTGATCTGATCTGATCTTATCACAGAATACACAGAACAACCTCATCTCATCTCATCTCATCTTATCTCATCTCATCTCATCTCATCTCATCTTATCTCATCTCATCTTATCTCATCTCATCTCATCTCATCTTATCTTATCATACATAGCACAATCTAACATGTCATAATAAAGAATTCAATTTACCTTCTCATGCAGTTAGGCCACCAATTACATCGCATATATATATAGGTCACAATTTCATGTCATTTGCAAAAGAGGTCACTGCAATGCTTTTCACTCTACACAGTGTGGCGCTGTGCATCCTTTTGGCAAACGTCAAACAGCACCTGCCATTAATTTGAATGACGTCCGCCATGACGCTGTAAGAGCGTCGTAAAGAGCGTTAAATGCTGCGTCCTAGTGTCCAGTAAACGTCCAGCAAATGACACGTGATTGGTCAGACTAGTTAAATAGCCACTTCCTGGCCTTTGACCTATAAGGAAGGGTCCAGTCACCAGTGCACATGGGTTTGTTTACAGTGGTGGATATACGTTTTTTGCACCCCAGCATTAATTTGTTTATACTGAGAATCGAGAGTCTAATTTGCAGTTTCCATTGACCTTATCTAGTGTACTGGCAAAATATTCAAATTAGAAAGATTCTGATGCCATATCCATTGTCCCAACACTGGCCGTTGGCGGCTGCGCAATGATGTCCAGCTAGTCTAGCATGTTGTCGGGGTATCTTGTCTGTCAATGTAATTGGCTTGCACTGTTGCAGTGTTATGTATGTATGATTTATTTAAAGTCGTATATGGTCAGATTACACGGTAATCGAAGTTAAAAACTTCTGTACGACAAAAAAATATAAAATAAAATAAAAATGGAAATAAATAAATAAAATAAAAAAGTAAGAAAAGTCTTTAAATCAAAGAGTCCGTCAAATATGTGATGTCAGGTTCATATGATGTATCCTTGTCGGTATAAATTTCCGTAGTTTGATATTCATCTTCCGATCCTGCACCTGAAGGTAAAAATAGATTGATTGTAGTGCTATTTCCTTTTTGACCAACTGATTGATAAAATTAACAATTGAGTTAGGGTGAATTATATTAATGACAAGTTAGCCCGCAAATGAATTCACTTCAGCACAAGGTATGGACTAGCTACATAGGCATAACTTGCGTGTGCATTACGCAGAGCCCTGTGTTGGCCACTGGGGTTCGAGGTCTTCACCCACAGTGTTACCACCCTTGCCACGAGGAGGCCCAGGACTTTCACGGGCAACGGGCATGCAGAAACTTATCCCCATCATTGCTTTGATCTCAACTTCACTCACAACCGAGTAAGCTGAAAAAGCTTCAGACCTGTAGCATCAAGACGATACAAGGCAATACATCAGCCCGATGTCAGGGAGACCATGAACCAATGTAGCCAGTGCCCCCGGATAGTGTTCTTAATCGGGATAACATGGTTTTGACATAGGTTGATGTTTTTCAACGTTGGGCCGATGTTTAACTGATGTCTAGCTGATGTCTAGCCCATGTCTAGCTGATGTCTAGCCCATGTCTAGCTGATGTCTAGCCCGTGTTTAGCTGATGTCTAGCCCATGTCTAGCTGATGTCTAGCCCATGTCTAACTGATGTCTAGCTGATGTCTAGCCCATGTCTAACTGATGCCTAGCTGATGTCTAGCCCATGTCTAGCTGATGTCTAACTGATGTCTAGCTGATATCTAGCTGATGTCTAGCCCATGTCTAGCTGATGTCTAGCTGATGTCTAACTGATGGCTAGCCCATGTCTAGCTGATGTCTAACTGATGTCTAGCTGATGTCTAGCCCATGTCTAGCTGATGGCCAGCCCATGTCTAGCTGATGTCTAACTGATGCCTAGCCGATGTCTAGTTGATGTCTAACTGATGTCTAACTGTTGGCTAGCCCATGTCTAGCTGATGTCTAGCCCATGTCTTGCCCAAGTCTAGCTGATGTCTAGCCCAAGTCTAGCTGATGTCTAGCCCATGTCTTGCCCATGTCTAGCTGATGTCTAGCCCAAGTCTAGCTGATGTCTAGCCCATGTCTTGCCCAAGTCTAACTGATGTCTAACTGTTGGCTAGCCCATGTCTAGCTGATGTCTAGCCCATGTCTTGCCCAAGTCTAGCTGATGTCTAGCCCAAGTCTAGCTGATGTCTAGTTGATGTCTAGCTGATGTCGTCCAGCCCATGTCTAGCTAGCCGGTGTAGCATATTATCTGGGCCGGTCTGACCATAAATATGCACCCAGCGGGTTATGCAATGTGGATTCATAATTGCTCTCAACAATACTTAAGTGTTGAGTATCCTCACTTTTCTTGAATTGACCTTGTCCTCGAGAGCCAATATGCAACCATGCAATCTACCGGGAAGCGTTATGGATCGCTATGGCAGGTACATTATATATCAGCCCTTATCTTTGAAGGCAGATAGAGTTCATAACAATATCTCCTGAATTATTAATCAAAGCTTTCAGAAGTTGACAGCGCCATGTTTAAGTGCAGGCGATAGTGCGCTCATTCTCATCCGCCTGGAATTGTTGGTTGTGCATGCGCTGTCACGCCTTATAGTTTGATATCTTGATAGTTGAAAACTTTTTGATTGCATCAGATTAACACGATTAATGTCACTCTTTCTGGAGAAGTTTTAATTGCAGGGTTCCACTTTATATTAAAGGTGCACTGTCTGTCAAATTTGCACATTAAAATAATGATATCAATCAATACTGCCTTCTTGTCTCATGATATTTTTCACCATTACATATCCACTTTTGCACAACAATGTAGTTTTAATTTACAATAAATAATATAAATATTAGTTTTTCATGCCATCAAAAACTCCATGTGTAAACAAACCCAGTGATGACGTCACAATACTGAACAATGGTGATGATGTCATTTCCATTGTGTTTCCAATATTTTTGTCTGGATTTTCTCTCAATGTATAATCTATTTTTAAGTAATTAATGTCTTATAAAATCATTAATTTACATAAATTTATTGTGCCTTGATTAATAAAGGTAATTTTCAACAGTTTGATAAAATCTTAGAAAATTGTAAATTTGACAGACGGTGCAACTTTAAGGGGAAAGGGTCTTTCTATGTAATGACATAATACGTGAGCTGATGCTTCGGGTAAGCAGTTGAACCCAAACGTTACAATGTGACTGTCAACTTAGACCATGCAGGATGCTTTAAATTGTAATTACGACCAATAAATGTGGGATACTGATGACTCAGCATGCCATTAAAGCAACTAAATGTGGGCCACAAAGGCTTTATAATGGTGTATCTATTTATTTTTCTATTATTATATATATATTTTTTAAGGTTATTTATACATTAGCTGTATAACAATAGCATGCCTTCCTATCGATAATTTATTAAAATTTCAATGCTTTAAATAGTAGTATTTATATGTATAATCTTTATTTTTTTCACAAGGTGGCTCCCTCGACAGGGGCAAACTTATTGCCTTAGAGGGCGTCTCCTTGCTCCACTCTTAAGAAAAAATTAAATTTGTATAATATGTAATTACTGTTATGTGCTATTTAGGAGCCAATAAAAACCGTGTCATTGTCATTGTCATTGTCACACTAGATCAGCCTAATGTTGGCCTTGACATCAATCCAACTTGAGCTACTCTGGTCCGACACTGCGCGAATGCCCAGATAACATGCTAGACATTCGCTCGACATTCATGGGACATTTGTACGACATCAGCTGACAACAGCCAACATTAAATCGATGTAGACACGATCCACTGTTCGGGTAGAAGTTCCAGTTCGTTAAATTGAGGAACTGAATGGTATACAAGACCCCAGTCACCCCATTGAAGCTGAGAAACTTCCAGTAACGAAGGAAAGCAGACACTCTGTGCTCTTTGTTGACAGGTTGATGAGTAAGGCCGACTTTTATTCACAAATAAAAAAGATTTTCAATTTCTTTTTGCGAAATAGAAATTGTCATTATTATTACAAAGCGGACATCCTCAGGGGGTGTCCTCATGGTAGGCGCAGGAGAGATTTTATTAATTTTTTTATTTTTTAAATATGAGTTTTAGGGGGCTTCCACATCAGCTTTTTTTTAAATAAGAACTAAGTGGATGTCTCCTGACCAAAGGGAAATATGTATTTTGTCTTTTTTATTTTATTTTATTTATTTAATGCTTATATTATGTGTAATAACGTACATTTCTTTAGTTGTTCCTTGTAATTTGATGCTTTTGTTTTTTTGTTTTATTTGGTCAAATAAATAAATTCTCTCTTTCTCTCTTAGCCATGAGTTGAAACCGGAAACGTCACAAAAACCTCGTTCTGGATGTAGTAAAAATAAACAGGAACCAATGAGATATTTGTGCCTCCGTTGCAACCGCTACTGAATTGTGATGACATTACAACTGATCCCGCCGACCTGTTCACTGAGAAAGCGAATGAACCTCGTTTTTGACATCACAAGCGCTATGATCTTCACTGTAACGAGTTACCGTAGTTTTCTTACAATTTAATTGTAGTTTTTACAGTAAAATACTGTTAGTTTGGTATGCAGCATGCTACCGTAAATCATTTACGACAAGATGCCGTGAATCTATCCTACAGCATACTACTATAAAATTTACAGTTAATGCAAAGAAAATGGCATTGTACCGTAATTTATCCAGTAAATTGCTCTGAAATACACCAAATCCACCATACAGCATGTCACCGCATATTTTACAAGACTCTACCATAAAACTACTCTATACCGGGATAAAACAGCTTTTTATGTGAAGTTACAGTAAATTTCAACTATAGCATGATACCGTAAAATAGATTTACGGGCTCATCGGTATATGAAAGTACAACAGTAATTTATGGTAAGGTGCCGTTTATACAATTTTACGGTAATGATCATCACAACCTAACAGATGCATATGCTGTTGATTTTACGGCGTATACATCCGTTTGTTCTATATTACGGTAGACCAACTTGTAACCACAATTTTTGCAGCAAAATACTGTGCAAAAATTAGCCTGTAAGATGCTGTAAAAACAACAGTGATATTTTTTAAAGTGTTCTCTTTGTACTACAGACAAGAAGGAGTTAACTATGGGGGAAGAACTGACCAAGAGGTGTCATAAATTGCACTTAGCAGCAACTGGCCCCTGGCTATAAGTCTTTGGGCTTAGAACAACAAAAGGGGTACTGAATTTGACTATGACTATGACTATATTTATTGAAGGATTAGCTTTGAATCTGGAGAGTACAAGAATGAAATGACAAAATACAAATTAAAAGTCAATTGGTAAATAGTCAATGGAAAACTGGTGACAGTTTGAGTCTCTTTAGTTCTGACCTTTGGCAGCATTTATATATAAATGCTACATTAAACACTTGATAGTAATTGCACACCGTCTTTATTATAGGTCACAAAAGATCTATATGTAAAAAAAAAAAGAAGCATATAATGCAACAACAAAGTACATTTTATTAAAGAAAACAATAACTTTGCACTTTTATATTTATTAAACTTTAACCAGGAGATTTGCCTGAATAGTGTAGTTACCTGAATAGTGTAGTTACCTGAATAGTGTAGTTACCTGAATAGTTAAGTTACCTGAGGAGTGTAGTTACCTGAAGTGTGTAGTTTGCTAAATAGTGTAATTCGCTGAAGAGTTTGGTTACCTGAAGAGTTTAGTTACCTGAAGAGTTTAGCTACCTAAAGAGTTTAGTTACTTGATTAGTGTAGTTACCTGAAGAGCGTAGTTACCTAAAGAGTTTAGTAACCTAAAGAGCGTAGTTACCTGAAAAATGTTGTTACCTGAAGAGTGTGTAACCTAAAGAGTGTAGTTACCTGAATAGTGTAGTTACCTGAAAAGTGTAGTTACCTAATGAGTCTTGTTAGTTGAAGAGTTTAGTAAGCTGAATAGTGTTGTTACCTAAAGAGTGTAGTTACGTAAAGAGTGTAGTTACCTGAATAGTGTAGTTACCTGAAGAGTGTAGTTACCTGAATAGTATAGTTACTTGAATAGTGTAGTTACCTAAAGAGTGTAGTTACCTGAAGAGTGTAGTTACCTAAATAGCGTAGTTACCTGAAGAGTGTAGTTACCTGAAGAGTGTAATTACCTGAAGAGTGTAGTTACCTAAAGAGTGTAGTTACGTAAAGAGTGTAGTTACTTGAATGGTGTAGTTACCTAAAGAGTGTAGTTACCTAAAGAGCATAGTTACCTGAAGAGTGTAGTTACCTGAAGAGTGTAGTTACCTGAAGAGTGTAGTTACCTGAAGAGTGCAGTTACCTGAAGAGTGTAGTTACTTGAGTAGTGTAGTTACCTAAAGAGTGTAGTTACTTGAATGGTGTAGTTACCTAAAGAGTGTATTTACCTGAATAGTGTAGTTACCTGAAGAGTGTAGTTACCTGAAGAGTGAAGTTACTTGAATGGTGTAGTTACCTAAAGAGTGTAGTTACCTAAAGAGCATAGTTACCTGAAGAGTGTAGTTACCTGAAGAGTGTAGTTACCTGAAGAGTGCAGTTACCTGAAGAGTGTAGTTACTTGAGTAGTGTTGTTACCTAAAGAGTGTAGTTACATAAAGAGTGTAGTTACCTGAAAAGTGTAGTTACCTAATGAGTCTTGTTAGTTGAAGAGTTTAGTAAACTGAATAGTGTTGTTACCTAAAGAGTGTAGTTACCTGAAGAGTGTAGTTACCTGAATAGTATAGTTACTTGATAGTGTAGTTACCTAAAGAGTGTAGTCATGTAAAGAGTGTAGTTACCTGAATAGTGTAGTTAGCTGAATAGTGTAGTTACCTGAAGAGTGTAGTTACCTAAAGAGCGTAGTTACCTGAAGAGTGTAGTTACTTGAAGAGTGTAGTTACCTGAAGTTAGTAGTTATGCACAAGAGATGATTGATTTCAAAGAGGATGAGAAGGACAAAGTTTTGCAAAAATGTGTACGATAACTTGCTTAGAACTGTTGTGCAATAAGTGAATGAATAGGATCGGATGTCATGCTTATATAATTATATATTGATCAAAGAGCTGTCATTAATTATATGTTTCATGTTCAATGGAGGAAATCAGTGCAGACCTCCCATGGCATGCCAGGTCTGGGTTAATGCATCAAATAAGCCTTCTTTCATCAGCTGGCTCTGTAAAAGGTTTTTGAAACTGTCTAAAAGCATTGACAATTCCACAAATGTGAAGACAAAATCTATCAAGCTGCACAGTATTGAAGATGGAGGCATCATCGGCCAAAACATAGAATACTGTTACAGTGTGTCATGCATGAAAATATGGAGGCTCTTCACATGGACTTTGAGCTCAGAGCAGTCCTAATTAGAAAACTGACTCTGTGTAAAGAGAACTTTATGACTCTGCCTGGTTTTAAAATATTTCAATTTATTGACACTATAATTTACATACATTTATTAATCTGTTATATAAATACTTATGTAACTCTGTGTATATCTATTACACGAAATAACTACTACATAATATCATGGATATTGTATTGTATTAGAGTTATTTCAAAAAAAAAGTTACTTAGGTTCAGTATCACATGAATATCCAAGTAGATTCAGACATTTTGCACATTAGTCGAACAAGAACCTATCTACTTGTTTACCATGGGGTGTCCGCTGCATTAGACTGTGTCTACATAATTATACTCTCAATCTATAAAAGTGCAGCAAATTTGAGATTAAACAAACTAACAGTGTCCCCACAAATTTGAGCTGAAATGCATTCCTGCTTTGTAATCAGTTTTATATTGTAACAAAACATTTGGAATTGAATACAACATCAATGTCAATAGTGTTTTAATTTAACACGGACATGTTTGTTTAACCTAACATGTTCCTGCTTCTACGTGGCCAAATGTGCTACGTGCCCTTTCCATGCATTTTGATAAATGCATGGAAAAAGCATGGTTTTCGCCTGATTGTAATGAGGCAAAAAACCATGCATTTTCCATGCGTTTATCCTTCTCATGGAAAATGCCCGTAGCACATTTGGCCATGTGCTAGAAATAAACTGCATAACATTTTCTGCGTACTTAGCTGCCGTGCACCTATCCTGTTGTTGCACATTAAGAACAAAGGATAATTTAATTGCCGATGAATTTAGGTCATATCTTTTCATCAATGAACCAGCCTCTGGCAGAATGTCATGAACCTGAGGCCAGTCAAAATGAAAGACCAAAAAAATAACACGAGGGCTAAAAAAGACATCTCCCTGTTAAAGGTGCACTGTCTGTCAAATTTGCACATGAAAGTAATGATATAAATCAATACTGCCTTCTTGTTTCGTGATATATTTTACCATTACATGCCCATTTTTAGTCAACAATTATAAATATTAGTTTTCCATGCCATCAAAAGCTCAATATGTAAACAAACCCAGTGATGACGTCACAATACTAAACTATGGCGATGATGTCATTTCCATTGTGTTTCCAATGTTCTGGTCTGGATTTTCTCTCAATGTATGATTTTTTTCTTAGTAATGTCTGATAAAATCATTAGATCACACAAATTTAGTGTGCCTTGATTAATAAAGGTTATTCATGAACTATTTGATTGAGTCTTACAAAATAGCAAATTTGACTGACAGTGCAGCTTTAAGGCCAACATGTATCTCAATCATATATTTTGATGAGATGATTGTTACATATTACTCACCTATAAGGTTTCATGGGAAGTCACCTTCGACGAAAATCACGGACAAATTCACCTGGATTTTAACTCATTTTTGGCCTGGAACCAAGAGGGGGTACAGAATGATTCAAGTCTTGAAAAAGTAATATCCAATGCAAGACTTGAATAATTCATATATATAGAGACTGATCTATTAGTTGCCATTTCCTGCCGCAGTATATGATGTCACTCAATTCTTTTGACCAAATTTACTTTCCTTTTTTTTTCACCGTTCACACAAAAAGTATTGGCACATTTGAACGCACTGTGAATAAATACAGCATTTATTAAGGGACACCTGTTCCCACACTCTTTTGTTGAATATAAAGTATTAATTTGAAATTTCTCTCCTTCTTCGCACCAGAGTTTTCAAATAAAATTATTTTGTCATATTTTGATATAATGGATATCGAGATTCAGTAATATCCTTCCTTCCTTCCTTCCTTCCTTCCTTCCTTCCTTCCTTCCTTCCTTCCTTCCTTCCTTCCTTCCTTCCTTCGACTAAACATATCTCCTCTCCTCCTCTCCTCCTCTCCTCCTCTCCTCCTCTCCTCCTCTCCTCCTCTCCTCCTCTCCTCTCCTCCTCCTCTCCTCCTCTTCTCTCCTCTCCTCTCCTCCTCTCCTCCTCTTCTCCTCTCCTATTCTCCTACTCTACTCCTCTCTTACACTCTCCTCTCCTCTAATCTCCTCCTATCCTCCTATCCTCCTATCCTCCTATCCTCCTATCCTCCTATCTCCTCTCCTCTCCTCTCCTCTCCTCTCCTCTCCTCTCCTCTCCTCTCCTCTCCTCTCCTCTCCTCTCCTCTCCTCTCCTCTCCTCTCCTCTCCTCTCCTCTCCTCTCCTCTCCTCCTCTCCTCTCCTCTCCTCTCCTCTCCTCTCCTCTCCTCTCCTCTCCTCTCCTCTCCTCTCCTCTCCTCTCCTCTCCTCTCCTCTCCTCTCCTCTCCTCTCCTATGACATCGCCATATCTTTACTTCGCGTGATGTTTTTTAATCTCTTAACTTTCTCGTTTTTTTGTAAAATTCCCATCTCGATTCAAGTATAGATTACAGGGAAATAAAAGAATATTGCAAGTGACAAGATTCAGAATTGTCACATCATAAGAAGGACATATCTGAAGAGTAAATCATATTTCTTCTGATGAGTTCATGTGCTTGCTAAATGGACGGATCACGCACAAAAGTATTTTCTGTGATATCTCTGTATTATATTCAGTTTTTTCTTTATTGTCTGGACACCAAAAACAAATATGCTGACTGAGATATTTTGTGATAGGTAGCAATTTTGCTGAAAATGATATTCATATTTTTTATAAAATTTTCTTGGTATACCTTTTTTTTTTTTACTTTTTATGGCAGATTTTGCATGACTCATATTCTGAGATCCAAATAACAGTGAACATATATACTAGACAATTTTTACTCTTTCTATGATGGCTAAATAAAATGACTAACAGCCATTTTGACACACGAGTTAGTCATTTTTATTTGTGATTTTTAGTATCGATAATTTTTAGCATCTGCAGGTAACTATTGTTTTTGATATTGTGAGTAGATTTTTAAAAAAACTTAGTCACTGATAATCAGTGTCAATTGAATTGAATTGCCTGTGACTAATGATTTAGTCATTGTGACTATTTCCACGAATAACATTGACACTGACCAAGAATGACTAACTAAGCAGATAAAGCTGACTATAATATGTTAGTCAGAAATGACTATGAGATCAGTAATTTCAGACAGTCAAAATGCCTTCGAGTTAGTCAAAATGTCTAAAAACAATTAGTCAAAATGTCTAAAAGATTAGTCAAAATATGTACAAATTTAGCTACTTTAGCAAACACTCTGTACTGATAAATTTTTTTTTCTGTCAAAGCAGTATTATATAATTCTTACATTTTTTTGAAAGGCCTATCTGTGATGCAATGTTACCTAACAACCACCCCCCCCCCCTTCCCCCATTAACACTCCATAATGCCTAGTAATTGCACATCACATGACAGGAATGACAGGAAATTTTCTAGGAATTATGTTAGCTCTTGTATTCATGCACGCTGTTGCCGAAGTTACAGGAAAGTTGTCCCTCGGAGTGATAACGCATGAAAAACGGGAGTGAGGAGTCAATCAGTGTGTGGAATTACACAATTTCACTCATAGTACCTGGATATCTGTTACATAGGCTAATACCCAAGGCTGGCTTAAATCAGACATTAGGCTTAGCATATGATATTGATGTTAATTGCTAATATCTATGTCATTTCTTATGATTTTGTTGCTTAGGTACAGTTAGTTTCATCAAAAACTGCCCGTAAAATTGAATCTAGATAAAGCTGTCATAGCTGGCTACTCAAAACGGGATCTAAAAGTACATATTTATGATATATTAGATACATTTCTTACATTTACCAAGGTTTATATTTATCTGGTGATAGATATAAGCCAATTATTAGATATAGAAGTGGACAGAAGCAGCTGGCTTTAGCATGTTTAGACCACAGTCAGGTACAGGTCGCTACAGACAGCCGTATTTTAGGAAACTAGCTGTACATATATATATAATCATGAGAATGCTATTTTGTAGTTTTATGAAAATTTTCGTATATTTTCTGATCAGCTGCTGTGAGCCAATCAGAACGCTTCATTGTCATCCAGCATGGGTGTATATTGGACGTTGCTAAGTATATTGGAATCAGTGACGTTTATGACGTTAAAGTTTGAAGTTTTAACTTTTTGCTCACGACGTTGCACAAACAAATAAACACTAAGGCTACAATTGGCATAACGGATAAATAACAAGCTTATATTCTGATAGAATGTGACTTTACCTTTATAACACCATTTAGATTTTAAAATCGGAAGAAAATGGACTGCGTTATGGCCAATAATACCTCCAGTCAAGGACATTCATGACGCTGAGATTGCTTTAAGTCTCGCTCCCACTCGAACAGGGATTCACCTTCATGATACATTTTATTCAACAACTTCATTATTTTCATCCAATTTTCAAATTTTCAAATTCCTCATTACTAGAATTACCGTGTCTTCATTATACAGATAAATTGTAACAGCGGTGGCACTTTTCCAGTTTAGGCCGCCGCCCTACAAAGATAACCAAGATCTTATTTAATGCAGGCCTACTGTAATACTACATTTGTAGAATCGGTGGTGGTGGTGGTGGTGGTGGTGGATTAGGGCTTTACGTCCTGTATTTCTGCACCTGATGGGCTCATTAGGACAGGCAGGGACCATGGCAATGAGACGAAGGATGAAACAGCCATCCAACATAGGTTCGACCGGGAATTGAACCCGGGACCCAGTGGTTGGAAGCCCAGCGCGCTACCACTGAGCTAGACCCCCCACCCCTTGTAGATTCGGTTGCTGATCAGAGGACATAAGCAATGGTGGATAGTGTGGGGTCCCCGCATAGAGTTTTGTGATTTGGAAAACGTGGCCCTGACTGAAGAACAAGTGGACAAATAAATAATTAAAATTACCTTCACATTAATTATATGTCCAAATAGCCCGCATTTCAATGTTTCGTTTAGTTTAGTTATATTGTTTTAGCATAGCTACGAGAAAGAAAAAAAGACAGTTAAGCTGAAAGAAATGTCACTAAAATTCACTGAGATATTTTCCACCATTTATTTGTATTATTTGGATTTTTGCAGTGTTGCTACTGGTGCGTCAAGGTCAGTCTCATATCTTTTTAACTTCCGGTACATGTTGGTCACGTGGTAGTCACGTGGTGTCTGCATGACTCACCAGGGGGCGTGTGTGTCTCTAGAATTTAGTCACGTGATTTGTTGGTGGCCTGTAGCTGTCACCAGGTTGCACTGCTTGAATGTCTGCTGCACTACATGTATTTTTATTGTATTTCCAAATTGTTTTCTATGCATGTCTCAGTGCTGCTGGATCTGAAGCTTAGTCCACTTGTATGGCCACAGGCCAGAGGCAGACGTAACAATGAGATGATCCGGCTTGGAGACCACACCATGTAAAACAATACTTGAAGATTGATACTAGTGTTCTCATTTCCAATGTTGAACAGTCATGCCGACAGATACCATTTGACAAATGGGCCCATCGTCGGCATAATCCCAGATGTTTGCACGATTTAGCATTGGCTGACGTTACACTGATGTTGAGTCAAAGCGGCGTGTTATCTGGTATAGGTCGAGAATGAACTCGGTACTGTGACATTGTGCGACATTACCTTTCGCATCGTAATGTCGTAATGGTGCAATAGATATCAGGATAGCTTACTTGTAATGCAAATGTTGGAACAATGACTTTTTTTCTTGGATATCATCAGTCATAATGACTAACCCAGATAGCATTTCAAATTGGGAAAGCATCGGCGCAACATCAGCCATTTTGATACGATTTCGTTCTCAATCGTGGCCAATATAGAAACAGCTCTGGCCTGATTTGGAACTGGGTACTTCCTAGTCAAAACATGCACTTTACATGGCGTCCCAGATAGCATTCCAAATCGGACCGGTGTCATTTCAATATTGGCCGATAGGGGGACAACATCGTATCGACATGGCCGATGTCGCGCCGATGCTGTCCCGATTTGGAATGCCATCTGGGATTGACATCTTAAAACCTGATTGACTTGTTGGTATAAAACGACTATGTACAATCTTCCCAGACACTATTATTAAATCCAAATTGCTGATATTTTAGTCATGAATATTTCAAAGCTTCCAATAAACATCCGCAGTCTACCAACGGTGCTAGCATATCATAAGATCATAAGGCTTTTCCCTGTACCTATCTGTGTGAAGATATCCTTATATAACGGTCTTCTTTATTAGATTAGTCCCAGATTAGATTATCTTCTCACAATAGCACTAATCACTATGTATGCTCATAATCAAGATGTGTGTGTGCATTTTTAGGGGCATGTCTCTCCGGTGGTGTGTCTCAAACGCTAGTATGTGTGAGATAGTCACTGTACATGTATTACTGCCTACAATAATAATAATATTTAGCGGTATTATATCAGGTATTATATGCAGCTGAGTGGTCTAGTGGTAAGATGCTTGCCTGCTGCTCTGAAAGACCCGGGATCAAACTCGGGCACCCTTCATGAGCAACATCCCAGCTGGATGTCGTTCGGATGAGACGTTAAATTGTTGGTCCCTTGCACTCAGTGTCTATGCTGAGGCAAGTAAAAGATCCCACCCATGGGGTAAATGTGTAACATGGGTGGACTGCTCTTCTTTCTTACCTTATTAATCAACCCTTGTTAGTGGCAAGAACTTGCCTTAGAGGGATGCACTTTCCATATCTATCCATCTATCATAACAGAAATTCCTACTTCATCTTATCTTATCTTATCTTATCTTATCTTATCTTATAAAATCAACACAAATTTTTAAATGATAATAACTACAGAACAATCCCAGGGACAATTTTTAAACACTTTTTTCTAACTTTTATTTTTGGAAATTTTGACAATTCCTCCTCTCCGAGCTGGTCATCTTAGTCAAAACTGAAAAACTTTTTAGCTGGCAAAGCGAATATTTTTACTAAATTAGGTAACTATAAAGACAATTTGCCTAATATTGTACACATTTTGATTAATGATATTGACCTATTGACCGCTACTATGACTGACTGCATTAGTCAGATATTTTCAATTTAATATTATGAAATTAGTCATAAGACAAAAGTGAAAACGGCATGTTTATATAGCGCGGGCGCGGACGTCAGCGGGAGCACAACACAATCTTGCTGCCTTCTCAGACAAATATCTCGCTTAATATATGTTCTATTTTCAATCAGAAAACATGTAAGAAATCAGTATCAACTATACTAAACGATGAAATTATTAATTGTTATGTATGCAGCCTCTCCCTGACATAAGACTACTTTAAAGTTGTGAATCGAGGACGCTAATCATGACGTTTGAAATTGAAATTGATTTATTTTTAAGAGTTTACTTTGACAAAATCACACATAGCTGTACATACATACATATTGCACAGCACACACAATTTATATACATAAATAAGAAGCGCAAACAAAATTTTCAAATCTTTTTGTTATGCCACATGAAAAACAAGTAAAACATTTATAAAATAATACCATATGAAATTATAAATAAAATAATTAATGATTAAAAATATTCACAAAAAAAAAAAATATATATATATATATATAGAATTATATACAGGGCAAAAAACGGTGTTGATTAAATTCAGTAACTGTTGAAAGGAATATGGCAATTGATAATATATAGTTCCTTTAGTTGCCAGCTAAATGTAAACAGCGAGCAAATATTTTTTTTTACTTATAAAGGAATTAAAATGGGTGTGTTGAGTATCATTCCATACAAAATAAACCTTTAAAATTTGTATTTATTTGTATTTTGACTTTTAAATAAAGACATCTTTATGTGGCAGAACATTGTTGCCGAATTTCATAAGACATTGTATTCCTTAGGATCATTATATAGAGAATTATATACAGGGTAAAAAACTTTGTTAATTAAATGACGTGAAGAAAAACTCCTAGGGTACCTTGCACATGCGCGAGATTGACATCTTTATGAAATCTACAATAATCGTGGGTCACGTGACCTGCAGCTTGATCATCACAAGTGGTTAAAAAGTAGTCAATCCAAATGGTCAGATAAATTGACGAACTTAAATGTATTTAGTCGAAATGACTAGCGAAAAAGTCATGTGGACCCGATATTAGTGAAAATGATTTTGAGTAAAGCTGATAGAATATAATATATCAATAAAAAAAATTAAAAATAATAGGATCATTAATTAAAAAGAATAGATCAGATAAATATAATAAACTTAGATAATAAAACAAATGAAGAAAACAAAATAAATTCACTTCTCTTTATATTCAGTGCAATACAGAGACACTACGTTCAAATATATCCATCATTCCGTCTTTTTTTTAAATAATTTTTTCCCGGGTCATATACATAAACAAAAATCATTGTAATGGCTCTTTAGGGAATGGGATTTTCATGTCATATTGTCATTGTAGGTGCATGGAAAGTGTTGACACATTGAACGAGTCAATATGGCTCTACAGTACAGAGTTGATGGGGAAATATAGACCTTGTTATTTGCCCAACAATCATTTTGGATCCAAAGTAAAAGCCTTGTTAGTGATCCAAACTAGTCATTGAACTAGACACGGAATCTGTCAATTAGCACATCTACCCATACTTAGTAGTTTTGTTTTGTTAATCCTCAGCGAACAAAGTTCGAAAAAGCTTTTTATTATCATCAATGTCTGTCCGACGGGCAGGAGGGTGGGTTGGCGGGTGGGCGGAACACTTTTGTTTCTTGAGCAGAACTCTAACACTAATGCACTTACCCAAAAGAAATTTTGTACAGTAATACCCTATATGGCCTAGTGGTGCCTTTTGATAATCACATTGACATATGTTGGCTATGTTTTACAAATTTGGAAAAAATATAATTTATTTTATTTTTTATTTGCAAAGCAGAACTCTGACGCTACTGCACCTGCATGCTTAACACTTGTCATAATATGTCTAAAATAGTGTATTGCTGCCTTTTGGGGGTCTCATGTTCATAAATACTATAGAACTTTCAAAATTAAGGCAAAATAGGGACAATTCCTACTTTTTCAAACCTCAATACAAAAGACACTATTTACATTACATGAATGAAATTGTATCAATTACAGTTCTAAATTGTAGTATTTTAAATTTTCATTCTTCATTTTGATTTTCATTCCATGCTGATTACATAATAATGGAAAATCAGAAGAAAATGCTAAAAATTGTGTTAAATTGTGTTTTCGAAGCAGAACTCTACCATTAATGCACCTACCCTAACAAACTTGTATATGTTTTTACTCTATATAGCTTAGCTGTGCATTTTGATAGTCACATTGACATATCTCAGCTATGTTTTAAAATATTTAGAGGAAAATTTGAAAAAAAACTAAAATATTTCCGTTTTCAGAGCAGGACTCACACAATACTGAAACGTACATGCATGCAAAACTTAATAACAGTATGTCTTAAAACTAGTTTAGAGATACCTTTGTGAGGTTTTGTGACCATTAATGACAAATACTTTTATATAATAAGAAAAATATTAAAATTCAAATCAATGATTCTATGATCCGTACATCAGTAACTTTTGCCATTGATATATCTAGATTATAGTTCTTTCACTTTCAAGCTTCATTTCGACATTTGTTTCATCCTTCTTCTTTTTTTTTTATAATAATGGAAAATCTGGAAAAAATGCTAAAAATTGTGTTGCTTCCTTAGTTTTCTTTAGCATCCCATACGGCCATAAATGTTGTACAATTCATGTGCATACAATAAATGATATTTGATCATAGTATTGCAATGCTCAACCCATTCAACAGTTTTTCTTTATAATAAGCAATTTCATATTAATTAGTTGCATAATGTTCTATATTACGTTCACTTGACTCCAATATTTTTTATTGTTTTTACACTTGTAAAGTGTTTGGTTATAAATACTCATTTAAATGCCATAGACTCAATGCAAATCAGCAACCAAACAATTCAGTAACTGTTGAAGGGAATATGGCAATTGATAATATATAGTTCCTTCAGTGGCCAGCTAAATGTAAACAGCGAGCAAACTTTTTTTTTTACTTATAAAGGCATTAAAATGGTTGTGTTGAGTATCATTCCATACCAAAATAAACCTTTAAAATTTGCATTTATTTGTATTTTGACTTTTAAATATATCAATACAGACCTTAAAGACATCTTTATGTGGCAGAACATTATTGCTGAATTTCATATATATTCCTTAGGATCATTGCCACAGCCTATATATGACTATTACGGATATATAAATGGTAATCTTAGTTGTAGATTAGTTAAGGTATGGATGTATATCCATGGTTAAGGGAACATGCTATTGTGTTGATAATTCTAGCGAACTGAATACTGCTTATTGTGCTAAAAATCTTTAAAACAGAACAATTAAATGGCAGGAAAAGGATAGACCATACTTTTTATTCTCACTTGGCTTTACTCTGAACAGAATGGATTGCTGTTAATACAGGGTTCCAGGTTCACCTTCATAAGAAGTAAGATATTTGCAAGACATTATAATTTCATATGTAGATGAGAAAAAAGACCACTAATATAGTAATTTTTTCTTCAATATATTTAATTTCATCGTCCAAAACACAATCAGGGTATTGGCTATTAAGCAATGAAATAAATGCAGTTATTGTGTAGAAAAGCAAGTTCATAATTTCAATTCATTCATATTTACCAAATCGTCTGAATATTACAATGTGGATGTTACGATCCAAGCATATTTGCATCAAAATAAGATTTAGTAGACAAAAGTAAAACTTAAAACGGGCCATATTTTAAGTAAGATTTTATCATACATTTTAATAACCCAGGGGAACACTGTATTATTTAACACTAAGCAGAATATAATAAACAAATGCAGAAATTCAAGAGTTCAAAAAATAGGACATCTTGGACTCTAATTAGCATTGCGTAAAAGGCTATATAGGTCAGTGGCAATTGTTTTGGTTCATCGAACACACCATATAAACACTCCAAAAATTTTTTTTTTCAACATTTTGTAAAACATAGCCGAGATATGTCAGTGTGGCTATCAAAAGGCACCACTGGGCCATATAGAGTGTTATTTATAAAATGTCATTAGGGTAAGTACATTAGTGTTAGAGTTCAGCTCTAGAAACAAAAGTGTGTGTTAGAGTTCCTTTCTGGAAATGAAAGTGTGAAGCCCGCCCTCTTGCCTGTCGGACGAACACTTAACTATTTTGATGATGATGTGAGATTCGCTGAGGGTTTAGCCGCAGCGCAGCCTATGTTTTTTTGTTTGTTTTTATCTAATAGTAAGTTGCCTGTTACGTAATGTTAGTGGCTGTGTCACAAGCTGGCGATAATATTCTTGTTTCAGTACAATGTAAGGTTTATGTTTTGTTGTTTTTTTTGGTTTTGTCAATGAGTAGTAATGACTTAAAATATGAAATTGGCAGGAAAAATAAAATTGTTTGTTAAAATGGCTGACAACGGATAAAACATAATCTATTAACAAGAAATATTATAATTTAAAAATTAAGTGAATTTTTATTTATTTTTTTCTTTGTTTTTTCTTTTTTACTAAAAATTATTTTCTGCATTTTCCAATAAATTTTACTGACTTACTTACTCACTGATAATGGTTTTGATAATGTTTTCAAATAAAATGACAGGTGATGTGCAGTGTACTGCAAAATTGGGACATTATCTGACACAAGTGATATTAATATTCATCAACCTACGAGATAGTCAATTAAGTAGAGGACAGTTTCTTCCTTTAAAAAATAACCAATTATGTAGGCTTTTTCGTGCATAAGCTGACATTTCCAATTGCTTCTTACATTCGTGTATTCAGATATTAGTGTCATTCTATGACACCACTGAGGGCGGAAGTTATGCCGCCAGGGGGCAAATGTAGAGAAAATGGGCCGCATTCCTGGTCTTGTCTCAGGAAGAATAATTATTAATTGGCACATTATTCACTAATTGCCACAGCTATTTCGGACCACTTCTCCGATAATTGGCATTATTGGCGCGGTCGTTCACCATCCATGAATTATTTCCTAATAATATTTGATGATTGATAATGCATATTTTGCATTCCGTCGCTAATTAGAATGGATTCGAAGGATGTTTTGCAGTCCTACTTTTACCATTGTCTCTGCTCATACATTACAATTGGTATTTTTGGATGATACTGAATACCATATGGTGATTAAGTACAACCAATGGCATTTACTGCCAAATTAGCTGACCTAGCAGGTTATATTAGTTTATTTGGCAAAAACCATTCATGCTTACCATACCCAGAACACCTACTGGTATTTGTCAACAAGCCTTATGTGATATTGTGGCTTGGTAAGCAAATTTGTCTGCGTCATCAAATTTGTCAGTATCCCTTACACGATATTGTTGCTTGGTAAGAAAATTTGTCTGCTTCGTCAAATTTGTCAGTATCCCTTACACGATATTGTTGCTTGGTAAGCAAATTTGTCTGCTTCGTCAAATTTGTCAGTATCCCTTACACGATATGGTTGCTTGGTAAGCAAATTTGTCTGCTTCGTCAAATTTGTCAGTATCCCTTACACGATATGGTTGCTTGGTAAGCAAATTTGTCTGCTTCGTCAAATTTGTCAGTATCCCTTACACGATATGGTTGCTTGGTAAGCAAATTTGTCTGCTTCGTCAAAGTTGTCAGTATCCCTTACACAATATTGTTGCTTGGTAAGCAAATTTGTCTGCTTCGTCAAATTTGTCAGTATCCCTTACACGATATGGTTGCTTGGTAAGCAAATTTGTCTGCTTCGTCAAATTTGTCAGTATCCCTTACACGATATGGTTGCTTGGTAAGCAAATTTGTCTGCTTCGTCAAATTTGTCAGTATCCCTTACACGATATTGTTGCTTGGTAAGCAAATTTGTCTGCTTCGTCAAATTTGTCAGTATCCCTTACACGATATGGTTGCTTGGTAAGCAAATTTGTCTGCTTCGTCAAATTTGTCAGTATCCCTTACACGATATGGTTGCTTGGTAAGCAAATTTGTCTGCTTCGTCAAATTTGTCAGTATCCCTTACACGATATGGTTGCTTGGTAAGCAAATTTGTCTGCTTCGTCAAATTTGTCAGTATCCCTTAAAAGGGAATGGTAATATTAGTTTATTTGCCATAAGCATCATTGGATAGCAATGGTGGCTGTTTGATTTACATTTATCATCTGATAAGGTGTTGGACGCATACTTATATTTCAATTTTTCATCACGCAAGGTCGTGGGTTCAAACCCAGCCACGGCATGGAGGAACTGAGCAGATCCTCCTTAAACCACTGCTTCACTCCACCCGGGTGTAAATGGGTACAGGCAGTGATGGCAATTGTAGAGTGCTCGACCCAAGAAGCACTGTAATGGCTGATTGCTGGGTGTGCTGTACACTCTGCAGGGAAGTGAGAAAGGCTCAAGGTTGAACAGGCCAGCTCTGCTGAAGGGTCCAGGTTTGATCCCACCTGCATGTCGATTGCATCAGACCTCAAATTGGATGTGCCTTATACTCAGTGTCTATGCAGAGGCTAGTAAAATACCCCCCACCATTGGGATAAATGTGTAACATGTTGTGGACTCAAAGCTTTATAATCATAATTATTTCTGCCACTGCCAGTTCGTCATGTAGGCTGAATAAGCTTCATACCAGTACCATAGATAGTATATGCAATACAATACTATACAATACTATACAATGCAATACAATGCTATACAATGCAATACAATGCAATACAATGCAATACAATGCAATACAATGCAATACAGTGCAATACAATACAATACAATAATACACAATTCAACATTTCGCTGTCAGAATTAATGCCAGACGCAAAATCATTATATATTCTTTTTGATGACATTTAAAAATGCAGGAAAATCCACAATGATATTAAGAGATATGAAAAATGTATCTCTTAATTGATTGAGACATTTATGCAGTGTTTAAAGTGAAACAAAAAATTATTCTGCCATCGCTGTTTTATGGGCCATACAACATCTAGACAACCTTTCTAAAATTCGAAATATGCCAGGTTTTGCAGATATCAAATGTCTACTTTAAATATCTTTCATTTCCTGATATGAACCCGGTTTAAACCAGGCTTTGTAGCCACTTTTGGAAATCGGAGAAAACCCGAAAGATTTATGTTTTTTCAGTCAGGAAAAAGTCAGAAATTTTGCAGAACACCTCAAGGCACAGAGGCTTTTCGTGACACTAAAATACGATTTGATTTCATAGTTTAGAATTATTCTGTAATTCGGAAAGGTTGGCTATTGCGGTAAGGAGGAACGATGATGAAGAGGTCCATGAATCAGCTTTGTCGCTACAGGATTGACAGTCTAATTTTACAATTATTTGTCTCATTGCTACTGGATTAAATCAGATTAAATCAAAATGTATTACCATTCTTTTCATATATATACATACATTAAAAATAATCGTTTCAAGAATTTTCGCTTACATTTATATGGTATGGCCAAATGTGCCGCGTGCGTTTTCCATGCAAAGGATAAACGCATGGACACCACATGGTTTTTGCCTAATTATAATCAGGAGAAAACCATGCATTTTCCATGCGTTTAATCAAATCCAAGGAAAATGCACGTGGCACATATGGTCGCATAGGCTGATGCCTATGGCATATTTGACTTTTTTAAAAGCTTAGTCAGCGTGTATGATTAGCTGCAGGCAGACGTAATGATGATATGATGAGGCCGTTGGAGTCAACACCATGTTACACATTTACCCCATGGGTGGGGTCTTTTACTTGCCCCAGCATAGACACCGAGTAGAAGGTGCCTCCAATTTAATGTATCATGCGATCGAAATCCAGCGGGTGAGACGTAAACTCATGAAGAGCACCTGGGCTGGGATTTTGAACCCGAGACCTTCAGAGGAGCTAGCCGATGCCATAGCAACTGGGCCACACAGCTTCTTGAGCTTTAAATGAATATTTTGGGGAAATATCAAAAAAAGAATGATAGAAAAGTAAAGGAAATTGGATTCTTGAAGGGCTATAATCACTTAGAAACTGACCAATAATTCAATCTTACCAATAACCTACCTGCACCCAATGTATCTATGTTATATTGTGATTGGTTGGTCTACACAAGTGCTCTGCCCACACACCACTAGCCCTGCTGAGTATCATGTGCACTGTCAGTGCATAAACATAGCAAATTGTGCCTTCACTTAGTCCTAATTGCTGGCATTTGGTTCCGTTTTTTCTCTCTCCGTCTGCTGTGACAAATGATGCTGATTTAGATAATGCATTTAGAATTTTGTTGTTTCATTTCATGTCAAATATGACTTCTGAAAACTTTAAACACAGAGTCGTCAAGCTGACTAAAGGGAGTCATTTCTTGCACTGTGGGGGTAGCTTTTTTAAGCCTATGCTTCGCCAGTCAAACTTACAAAACAAGGTGTCATTCTATAAGGGATTCATTCACTTTTGCTTTATAGTTTATATACATAATAATAACGAAATAAGGTTTTGAAATATTCTAGACTTTAAAGTATATGTTTCATTAAAATCAAACACTCTCTTAGTACATGCTCATTACCAAGACAACGAAGATAATTCCTATGATATTTATTACTGCATATTATCTAAATCTTTTATATTATTTTATATGCATTGTAAATCTCTTTGCAATCATGGTCACCTATAACCAAAACAATTACATTCTAGCTAAAAATATCAGTATCAGTAGCTGATGCATCTCAGCATAGGGTTCACAAAGTGCATAACCAGAGCATTGGGTGTTTATGACAAATGCAGACTTGGATTAATCAGGGCTATACACGCTATTGTTAGATTGGCAGTCAATGGCAATAATTTTTTAGGATGCCCAAGAAAGTACTTGGGATCAAGTCAGCTTAACTAGAACAATTACCCCCAAAAAAAGTTACCAAAAATGATTAGTCATAATATGAATTTTCTTGTTAAAGTATATTTATTATCCTCTTTTGGCTTCTACCCTTATCTATCTATCTATCTATCTATCTGTCAATTTATCTATTTATATATCTATATATTTATATATCTGTCTATCTATCTGTCTATCTATCTATCTAACTATCTATCCACCTATCTATCTTCTATCTATCTATCTATCTACCTATCTATCTATCTATCTATCTATCGATCTATCGACTATCTATCTATCGATCTATCTATCTACCTATCTATCTACCTATCTATCCATCTATCTATCTATCTATCTACCTATCTATCTTCTTTCTATCTATCTCTCTGACCACGTATCTATCTATCTATCTATCTATCTATCTATCTATATAACCACCTATGTATCTATCTATGTATCTATCTATCTATCTATCTGTCTTTCTATCTGTCTATCTATTTATGCGGAAATATTTTATATATTACTATTGTACTTCTAGCTGCATAATTGTTTTCACTGCAGACTAACAGATCACACAGGAAGAATTTGAAAAAAGGTTTATTTTTCTTTGCTTGTTTCTTTAAAGTGCTTCCTATTCTATTCTATTCTATTTTATTCTATTCTATTCTATTCTATTGGAGTTTTTGTAGACTAATTCTATTAGATTTTTTTGGGTTCTTTTATGAGTTTTATTCTATATTCTTGAAGTGTTCATTGACAAATTCTCTTCTATTCTATTATTTTCTATTATATTCTATTCTATCCTATTCTATTCTATTGGAGTTTTTGTAGACTAGTCTTATTCGATTCTATTGGGTTCTTTTATGAGTTCTATTCTATTGTGTGGAGTGTTTTTTTTACTATAGCATTATTCTATTCTATTATATTATATTCTATTCTATCCTATTCTATTCTATTGGAATTTTTGTAGACTAATTCTATTAGATTTATTTTGGTTCTTTTATGAGTTCTAAATTATATTACATTCTATTCTATTCTATTTTTGGAAAATGATAATAGTCTTTCAGGTAAATAATATTCTATTCTATTCTATTTCATTCTATTCTGTGTCTATTTTCTATTCTATTCAAAACAAAATTTAGGAATTTAAATCCTGATTTCATATACTTTTCATGACAAACATGCTCATTGTAAAAAAAAAAAAAAATTAAAACATTCAATTCTCTGTTAACTTATATTTTTTTTCTGTGGCAGTGACGCATTATATGTTTTCTGACATAAATGGTAAATTATTATGTATCAAGCCACAAAGTTGTAGCAATTTACATTATAAACAAGAGTTGGGACAGACCTGTCAGGAAGAAAGACGTTAAACAAACAATAAAAACAGTTCTGGTATATTGGACTTCCTGATTTTGTTTTCATTACGAAATGAAAATAAACAAAATATATTATTTTGGCTGGGAGGTTGTAGGGAAATTCATTATGTTTTTGTATTTTCCTGATTAGAAGCCAGGACTCTATGAATGTAGGGATAATTTTTGACCACAGCTTTTTATTCCAGTAAATGCTATAAATGTCGACTATTGCCAATATTTAGGGGCAAAGAAATTATTTCATTATTATTTCAAATACACAAATGATATTCCAGTCTTTGTGTCATGGCATAGCATGACACGATGTAATATTACATTACATGGCATTACATGATATGACATGTCGTTATTATGATAAGACTGAATAGGACTTGAAAATGCAACAGACTAACTAGTGTTTCTTTCTTTCTTCCTTTCTTTCCCTCCTTTTTCTTTCTTCTTTCTTTCCTTCTTTTTTTCTTTCTTCTTTCTTTTTCTCTTTTTTCTTTCCTCTTTCTTTCTTTCCTTCATTCCTTCTTTCTTTTTCCTTTTTTCTTTCTTTCCTTTTTTTGTCTTTCTTTTAATCTTTCTCCTTTCTTTCCTTCTTTTCTTCATTTCGTCCTTCTTTCTTCCATTCCTTCTATCTTTCTTTTTGTCTTTCTCCTTTCTTTCCTTCTTTGTTCATTTCCTCTTTCTTTCTTTCCTTCATCACTTCTTTCTTTTTCCTTCTTTCTCCCTTTTTCCTTTCGTTCTTTCTTAAGTCTTTCCTTTATTCCTTCTTTTTTTTCTTTCTATTTTAATGTAAGTATTTGTGTTGCAAAACCAAATATACCCAAAGGATATTTTGACCACTTTATCGATTCTGCAAATGATGAATATGTTTAGAAAACAGGGCAAAAGTCAGAGGTCAAGAAGTCATGAATCAATTTTAAACTCAAGAAGTTTTTGTTGCTTAAGTTTCTAGGGATTCTTAAGTTTCTCAAGGTCTTAACTGCTTAAGGGATGTGGCAGACAGATTTCGCCTTAACTGTGATAAACATTGAAATACTTCCAAGTTGTGTGACTGCAACACTAAAATGAAATAAAAATATCCTAGCAAATTTGGTGCAGGGTTAAACTTGTTGGAAACAGATTTTGAAAAAAGACAAATATTAAAAAAAAATCTTTTCATTTAATGCTCAATTTTGTGTATTTTCTACATTATATAAAAATCTTTATTCCAATGTTATATGTTATGATATGCTATGCTATGTTATGTTATGTTATGCTATGTTATGTAATGTTATGTTGTGTTATGTTATGTTATGTTATGTTATGTTATGCTATGTTATGTTATGCTATGTTATGTAATGTTATGTTGTGTTATGTTATGTTATGTTATGTTATGCTATTTTATTTTATGGTATGTTATGTTATGTCCTTATCTTCCTCTAAGCTAAATAACAATTAATATTTTATCTTATTTCACTTTATCCTTTTTTATTTTTTATTTTTATCTATGTTGTATAATATTATATAACCATTTATTTAGATATTTTTATTGTTTTATTTTATATTATTATCATTTAATTTCATCTTTTCTCGGTATAAGTTCGCATTACAGTTCAAATAAAACTCTTTTATGATATATAAGAAACACATAAAAACCAGTTTTTTGTTTCTGCCAAAACCATTCTGGAAGAAATTCACATTTCTGTAGATTTTGAGTGGGTTCTGTCAACAGTAACTTCACGCTAAGGTGTTTGCTAATTAGGTTCGTTCAGTAAAGTGTAGCTCTACTAGGGCCAAAAATAGCTCTGGGCAAACTCTCTAAAACTGACTTTTAGCCAAATTATTCTCAGGCGAAATATAGTTCAAAGATTTCATTTTCACCACGGTTTTTAGCAACTTTTTTAGTTTACACCAAACTTATTTAAAGAAAAGAAACCACCCAAAAATTGGTAATAAGTCTATTCTATGCGAAGCGACATGTTTTTGACTTAAATGTTAGTCATTATAATTAACTAATGATACATGATACTGATAGCAACTATCAAAACCACTAATGATTGGTTTATAGAAAGTGATATGTAATTTTTTATGCATTTTCACCAATTTTATCAATCCACTGAATTCTCTTCATTTTTTTTACCCAGCTAGTTGCTATTTCCTTTACCTCTAAAAAAAACCATGATTATAAATTGATTGCAATTTCTTCATTCTTTATTATGACTCCATATAGATATATTTGCATAGGCTAGAATAAACTCAATAATTTCAATAAAATTCCTAAATTCCAAGAAGTGTAATTTTTTTTTATTTACTTGAAGTATTATCCAGGCAAAAGCAATGGTTTTCTCCTTCTAAATACTCTCCCTGACTGAGTCATGACCATCTTATTGTGGACAGACAGACTGAGAGTTCCATCCATTAGACAAAGCAGCCAGGGACAATTGTGACGTCCACGTTCCAGCGATTATGACGTCACAATAGCAACGTCCATTACACTTCCAATGCAGTTGGCATGGTGACCTTACTTCGATTCGGAGAGAGAGGGCGATTTTATAGAGCGTGCCAAAAGAAAGAAAGAAAGAAAAAAGAAAATAAAGAAAGAATGAAAGATAGATAGATAGATAGACAGAGATAGATAGATAGATAAATAGATAGATAGATAGACAGAGATAGATAGATAGATAGATAGATTGATAGATGGATACATAGATGGACACATAAATAGATAAATGGATACATAGATGAATAGATAGATAGATAGATTGATAGATATAATATATCTATAGATATATAGATAGATAGATATACAGATAGATAGATAGATAGATAGATAGACAGATACATAGACAGATACTTTATTCCAAGTATTACCACATGGTATACATTTATTAATTCTAACGCTTTGTAATATAGTATTAACCACCATATCAATCAATATTGGAAATATTTTATGGATATACAAACTATTATACCCAAAGTAGACCCTTTTCTATTGTTCTTTGCCGGGATATAACTGGCCAGTTTGGCATGTTATCTCCCGGCTTTGGAGCAGTAATATCATTCATGAACAACTGCTAATATAGGGATTAGCAAAAACACACAAACAACGTGAAACAAGGTAAATGGTTCAATCACAACAAATCCCGACCTAGTACACAACAAAGAGTAAATCCTCTTTAGGATTGTTTGCCTTAGAATTTGTTGTTTCTTGTTTGCTGTAGTTGTTGCATAGTTTCAACCATATCACAATCTTTGCAAAATCAAATAATCCATGAAAATAGTCCCACAATTACAGCTAAAATATGGCATTATAAATTGCGAAAAAGCCACTATTGAATGCGAATTGGGTATAAGTCAGTTATACACCTTATACTCAGGATATAACATTCCAACGTGGGCAGTTAAATCCCTCGGCTTCGCCTCGGGATATAACTGCCCACATTGGAATGTAATATCCCTCGTAATGGTGTATAACTATTACTTAATTAGGAATAGCACTGAAACTTTAGCAAACAGTATTATATAGATCTTCAGTGTGTGGGCTTATTAGCATACTGGATTAGGCTACACGTATGAAAAACATTATGAAGGCATAGACAGCTAGACAGATTGATAGACAAATAGATAGGCTGTTGTGTTACTTGTTATAGCATTTTAGTGCATTCATAATTCTGTCTGATGTATCAACGTTTTCTGTTTTATTTGTTTGCTAACATTTCCATATCGTGAAGTGCTCTTTGTCAGAAGTATGGACATTCTGTACACAATTGATAATTGCTGCTACAGGAAAACAAAGATAGACAGACATGGATAGATTGAGACAGCCTAACAGGGAAATGATTTATAAGCACTTTACAGCCGAATTAGGATAATAGATAATGATAGAAACAGCTCAACAAAGAAAATTATTGATAACAATTTGATAATAGTGAGGTCAAGACTGCCATTAAATGCAACTGTCAATTTGTCTTGGGGTGTTTTTTAAATGGGTTGGTTTTTTATGGACATGATCATCATCGAATTTTTTTTTTTCTGCTTGAGAATTATAACCAGGGATTTTGTTCAATATTTCATCAATATAGTTAGTAATAATTTTGTCAAGATGATTGTGTAAATTCATTATATGTGACAATGAGGAGAAAATGTGTGAAAATCAGATATGTGTGACAATAAGGATGAAAAATAATGTGACAATGATTAAATGTGTAGCAATGAGTAAAATATGTGACGTCACAATGTCAAGAAAAGTGATTATACAGAGATAAATGTGTGATAATGCGAAGACAAATTTGTGACAATGAGAATATGTGTGACAATGACAAATAAGTGTGACAATGAGGGGGAAAATAGAAGAGTGACAAGGTCAGAATATGTGACAAATAATGTGAAAAATGTTTGACAATAAGGGGAGCAATGTGAGTAAAGTAGAAGAATTTGTGAAAATAAATGGAACAAATGCGTGACAATGAAAATAAAAGTTCAACAAATAAGTATATATATATAGCTTTTATTGACACTTTTTCATATCAGAAAAGATACATATGTCACATATGTACTCACTACGTCTATCTAAAACTACATCTACAAAAATCTGATGTACAAGTTCTCATTATTTTATACATAATATACAGCTTAACATTTAAGGTCCCAGTTGCCACAATTTGATGTTTTCTGGACAGAGTCCTGCTCTTAAACATTCAGTATTAAGGCGAAATAATATATATATATATATACAAGTACATAAAAGATAGCAAATAAAATCACAGATCAAATCACAAATACTGATTATAATATCAATATTAGATTAAAATTTTACAAAACTATACACAAATACTGATATTAATATCACAATAAGATTCAAATTAGCACAAAAAGATAATAAGGAACAATTTTAACATCGCAGCAATGAGGAGTAGATATCTACGTGTGACAACTAATCGAAATGTAACATTAGTCTTTTTTTCTTATTTTTTCCATATCCCCTCTGCTTCTATGGGGCCAAACTCGGGTCCAATTTGAGAGCAATTTTCCGCAGATTGCAGAAAATCAAGCACCTCGGCTCCACTTTAAGCCCCTGGTATTTTCTGAGAAAGATTTGCCTGCGGTTATTTTCGCCAGTTTTGCCTTTCCTGCCCATTTAAAGCATCTCACCTGTGCAGGTGTTTGAAGAAGATCTTCTATGCAAGTCCTATGCTCAACTCAGGTCATAGGTTAGGTGCTACAGGGAACTTGTTATTGGTTGTAGTTTGTCAGTCTTTGACATTGATTGATTGATTGATTGATTGATTGATTGATTGATTGATTGATTGTTTAATTGATTGATAATATATTAAGCCAGATATAGGCCCCTTAGTGTTATTGGTTGTTGGTTGTCAGTCTTTGACATTGATTGATTGATTGATGGATTGATGGATTGATTGACTGACTGACTGATTGACTGATAATATGTATTTTGCCAGGTATACTGTGCCACACTCTGACTGACTGACTGCCCGACTGACTGCCGTGCTGCCTGCCTGACTGACTGAATGAATGAATGAATGACTGAATGAATGAATGATTGAATATGGCTTTTGTCGTATTTACGTGATGCAAATGCATTTCATTATGTCCCCCGATTAGCTGGCGTGAGTCCATCAGAGTGCTTCATTGTCCTTCAGCATGGTTGTATGTTGGCCGTTGCTTACGTATATATCGGACGTTGCTTGGCCTATAGTATGTTGCAGGGTTGTGACATCTCAGAAACGATGGGCCGAGTCTGATGTCAAAACCGATTAGGGATGAGTGTTGCTCATTCTCCAATTGATTCTATATTTGCCTCAGCTCGTAATGGGTTTTAATAGCTTATATTTTGTCTATTAGTCCAAGTTATTGTTCTATCACCGATACATTTTTATCTTCATCGCTTAAATTGGTGGAATCCCACATGGCCAAATGTGCCACGTGCGTTTTCCATGAGAAGGATAAACGCACGGAAAACGCATGGTTTTTAGCTAATTATAATAAGGAAAAACAATGCGTTTACCCCAATGCATGGAAAAAGCACTTAGCACAATTGGCCACGTATTATATTTCTAGAACCCGGCAGTCGTAGATGCGATGCAGTCTAGTGATGAACTGGTCTTGTAATTGGGCTTCACCGCATGTTTTGGGTTTTGTTGGGTTTCATAGTGGGCTGTGTTCGCATCTTATTTGATCATTTGCGCCAAAAAGGTAAATTTAAGGTTTCTGATCCGCGTGTGCGAATGACAGGCTTCGGCTAGATCAGCTCTTGACTTGGTAGTTACAAATCACATGAGGCATAATCTGTCTATGCCTCTGTGTCTGTGTATCTCTCTCTCTATATGTGTCTGTCTATGTCTCTTTGTCTGTGATGACGATATCACTAATACAGATGGATGGATAGATGGATAGATGGATAGATAGATAGATAGATAGATAGTTAGACAGATAGATAGAAAGATAGATAGATAGTTAGACAGATAGATAGAAAGATAGATAGATAGTTAGACAGATTGATAGAAAGATAGATAGATAGAAAGATAGATGGATAGATAGATAGATAGATAGACAGACAGACAGAAAGAAAGAAAGACAGACAGACAGATATATTGCAATAAGATCAATCACTGGGAGTGCCTTGGATATGTAATATACCAATTGTAAGCTGTTTAACAAATCACAAATGTTCCAAAAAATGGATACATTATTAAAAATAAATAAAACATACTTTAATTTTTTTGTTAGTGCATTTGACAAAGTTACTGGAAACTTGTCAATTTTGCCAGTTAGATTGCTTAAGGATAGTGTCAGCATAGCTACATTTTTTGCCATATATTTGCGCCAGTGTATGTTCATTATCTCAGGTGTTAGCAGGGGCGACCCATTAGGACCTGTATTGCTAAGTATTCACATTTTGATATATCATATGACACTTTTTTCAACAGCAGCTATTATGTACCATCTACAATACACAGCAACTGCATAACATTACACATTGAATTGCATGACATTACATCAAGGGTGACACCCCCTGACATCCTGTCTTAACAACATCCGGTTTTGCGCACTATCTTATTTCCGGTTTGTACAGTTTTGGGCTTCATGTGTTTTCTATTTGGCCTGTTCTGCCAATGGAGGCATTGGACTCAGCTGAGGGGAGGGATAATTATGGCATTAGAAAGACTGAAAAGTTGTGGAATAACAGGAAACTTAATAAAAGATGATTTTTTAGTTGTTTTCGGACAAAAGTGTTCATCCCACATGTAAACACCTGAGAATGAATAAGCAACAAAATAATTGGTACTACCCCCATTACAGCACATCTCACAAACTTGGAAACTAAACCCTGGATTCTCATTGGTTCAGGGACTGCTTTAATTAATCGGAGTCCTATATTTAAATGACGCCCTCTGTAGTTTAGTTTCTAAGTCTATGAAATTGGCTGTAATCCATAAGGAAAGGTTTTTCATTAGTCATAAGGACTAAACATCAGTTCATAAATGCTAACATTAGGTCATGATCACTAACATTAGGTCATAAGGACTAAACATTAGGTCATAATGACTAAACATCAGGTGATAATCACTAACATTAGGTCATAATCACTAACATTAGGTCATAATGACTAAACATTAGGTCATAGTTACTAACATTAGGTCATACTGACTAAACATTAGGTCATAATGACTAAACATCAGGTCATAATCACTAACATTAGGTCATAAGGACTAAACATTAGGTCATACTTACTAACATTAGGTCATAATGACTAAACATCAGGTCATAATGACTAAACATCAGGTCATAATCACTAACATTAGGTCATAATCACTAACATTATGTCATAATCACTAACATTAGGTCATAATGACTAAACATTAGGTCATAATGAATAAACATCAGGTCATAATGACTAAACATTAGGTCATAATGACTAAACATCAGGTCATAATCACTAACATTAGGTCATGATCACTAACATTAGGTCATAAGGACTAAACATTAGGTCAAAATTACTAACATTAGGTCATAATGACTAACATTAGGTCATAATCACTAACATTAGGTCATGATTACTAACATTAAGTCATAATGACTAACATTAGGTCATAATGACAAAACATTAGGTAATAATGACTAAACATTAGGTCATAATGATTAAACATTAGGTCATAATCACTAACATTAGGTCATAAGGACTAAACATTAGGTCATAATGACTAAACATCAGGTCATAATCACTAACATTAGGTCATAATCACTAACATTCGGTCATAAGGACTAAACATTAGGTCATAATGACTAAACATCAGGTCATAATGACTAAACAATAGGTCATAATCACTAACATTAGGTCATAGGACTAAATATTAGGTCATAATGACTAAACATCAGGTCATAATCAGTAACATTAAGTCATGATCACTAACATTCAGTCATAAGGACTAAACATTAGGTCATAATGACTAAACATTAGGCCATAATGACTAACGATCAGGTCATAATGTCTAAAACATTAGGACATAATCAATAACATTAGGTCATAAGGACTAAACATTAGGTCATAATGACTAAACATCAGGTCATAATCACTAACATTAGGTCATAATGACTAAACATTAGGTCATAATGACTAAACATCAGGTCATAATGACTAAACATTAGGTCATAATGACTAAACATCAGGTCATAATGACTAAACATCAGGTCATAATCACTAACATTAGGTCATAATGACTAACATTAGGCCATAATGACTAACTTCTTATAATTAGTCATAAGCACCTTACTCAATCTTGACTAAGTCTGATTATCATTGATAGATTTGTTACAATAGCTCAGAGCTATTCACAGTGTATGCCCCTTAAAATGTTCACTATTCGCTGTAAAACAATTGCATGACGAAAATGCTGTAATTTTTTTCCGTTGAAAACAGCTTCAAGAATCAAATTTATTACCCAAAAATCTGTGAGCCTCAGAATAGATGATAGAAATTGAGAAATGTCAGAATGCGAAGATATAGAGGTAATGGTTGCTTGGTAACTGCAGAAAAGAGCAGAGACAGTTCTCTTGAACGTGACAGCCTGATTCAATTGTCTACAAAACAAATCCCCACTGCATTTAAAGCACGACGATATAAAAGCCCGAAACAGGACATGTAAAGAATCAAAAACTGCAGTCGACAACTTTTTCTGTACAAGGAAATAAGAGAGATATCAACAAAAAATACAGCATCAGCATTCTGTCTTAAACTGTGCAGACACAAAAGAACATGAAATTAAATGTCTAACTTTGAAATGATTTGTAGATATTTCAATGAAGCTTTTAAGATACGAGTGTCGAGCTTATGTGCTATTACACTTAACTTCATGAAAAACTGCCTGTCAAATTGAATCTAGACAAAGCTGTCATAGCTGGCTACTCAAAACCGGATCTAAAAGTACATATTTATAATATATTACATTAATTTCCTACATTTGCCACTTTCCTGGTGATAAATGTAAGCCGACTATTAGATATGGAAGTGGACAGACGCAGCTGGCTTTAGCATGTTTAGACCACAGCCAGGTATAGGTCGCTACAGACAGCTAGAGTCGACTGTATTTTAGGAAACTAAATGTATGAAGTTTTAACTGTGGGCAGAATGCCTGATCCTGAAACAAGTTAGAGTCAGGTTTATCTTACAATATAGTCAACATAGTCAACATAGTCAACCAGTCAACCAGTCAACCAGTCAACCAGTCAACATAGTCAACATAGTCTCAGTCAACCAGTCAACATAGTCAACATTGTCTCAGTCAACCAGTCAACATAGTCAACATAGTCAACATAATCAACATAATCAACATAGTCTCAGTCAACCAGTCAACATAGTCAACATAGTCTCTGTCAACCAGTCAACATAGTCAACATTGTCAACATAATCAACATAGTCAACATAATCAACATAATCAACATAGTCAACATAGTCAACATGATTTCAGTCAACATAGTCAACATAGTATCAGTCAACATAGTCAACATGATTTCAGTCAACATAGTCAACATAGTCAACATAATCAACATAATCAATATAGTCAACATAGTCAACATAGTCTCAGTCAACATAATCAACATAATCAACATAGTCAACATAGTCAACATAGTCAACATAGTCAACATAGTCTCAGTCAACATAGTCAACATGATTTCAGTCAACATAGTCAACATAACCAATATAGTCTCAGTCAACCAGTCAACATAATCAACATAGTCAACATAGTCAACATAATCAACATAATCAACATAGTCAACATAATCAACATAATCAATATAGTCAACATAATCAATATAGTCTCAGTCAACATAATCAACATAGTCAACATTGTCAACACAGTCAACATAGTAGATGTCAGGTGAAGTGATTTGTTTTGACTTAGAAGATAGTTACGACTAATGAGTACTGAATAGCCATTATGAATAATGAATAATGATATTACATAAGCTAACTAACTTGCTCGATTAGGGTGATTTGTTAGTAAAAATGACTATGGAGTCAGCCATTATGGAAACAGTCACTATGCGTAAACACAAATTTGGGCAAATTGTCTAGAAATAAATTAACTAACATTATGCTAAAACAGATTTTCAGTCCAGAGTATATACTACTCTTGTTATCTTGCAGATGCCCTATGATTCCGTGAAAGTAACACTGCAAAATAAATATGTTTTCGCACTTTTTCTGAACGTGAAGTAGACCAGATCTTTCAACGTTAACACAGATATATATGCTTAGTGTTTCTCGGAATATATCTCAGAAGCAAAAAAAACTTTTTTCTTCTCAAAAGCATGCAAGTAAGGCAATGCCTTTTTTTTATGACATTATACCCGTTTACTTCACAGCAGTATATATTAGTTTACCTAAGTCCATTTTGTTAGTGTCCTACTTTAAGTTGTATAACAGTGGCCACAATCTATTGCATTACCATCCAGAGCCTTGCTGGGTTCACCATCTCTCTATAAAATAAATAAACTTTACCTAGTATTTAACTTTTCATGCCATCGAAAATCCGATATGTGTAAACAAGCCAAGTGATGACGTCACATAACTCAACAATCGGTGATGATGTCATCTCCAATGTGTTGGTCTTGGTTTCTTTCAATATATTATTTATTCTTTTGTAGTCAATGCCTGATAGATACATTATCTTACACATATTTAGTGTGCCTTGATCAAATAAGGTGATTTTCAATCATTTGATGAAGTTTTAAAAAATAGTAATTTTGACAGATTGTGGAGGTTTAATTTTACTAATGCAGTTGAGTTGCTATGGCAATCAAAATTCACACAAATATACAGAATATTATTAGACTATACTTCCCAGCGATCTTATATTTTACAGTTTTTTTTTGCTTCTTTTTTTCCTGCACTTTTATATTTTGTAATATTCATAATAATATTGTGGTTCATGGCTGATATATGAAAATTACAAAAATACAAGATATGAGGTCAATATTTCAAATAATTATGATTTATAATTTTTTTATTTTTTTTTAGATTAAAATGTCATACCAGCTGAATCTATATAATGTATTAATTTTTTCTTTATTCCCAAACTATAACACCATGATAAATTCTACCAAAATAAAAACTTTGATTAAACTCAAAATGATTCCGGAGGGACTCATTTTATAATATCTCATAAGTTATTGTAATAATACAACAGCCCATAAAATATCATTGGGTAAATTATCAAAAAAAAAATGTAGATATATATATTAAAGTCTTCAACATTCACATAATTTGAGCATCTATGGCAATATACTTAAATTTCTATGAATTATTAAAATAGTGCAAAATGTATTCAAATAGATATGCTGACCAAAACATTTTGGTAGTGTACATTCTATATTGATATTAATCGGTTGTCCACCTTGACTGGACAGGTCACTCAGCATGTGTATTGGTCAGTGTGTATTGGTCAGCGTGTATTGGTCAGCGTGTATTGATCAGCGTGTATTGGTCAGCGTGTATTGGTCAGCGTGTATTGATCAGCGCGTATTGGTCAGCGTTTATTGGTCAGCGTGTATTGATGTATTGATCAGCGTGTATTGATCAGCGTGTATTGGTCAGCGTGTATTAATCAGCGTGTATTAATCAGCGTGTATTGGTCAGCGTGTATTGGCCAGCATGTATTGGTCAGCGTGTATTGGTCAGCGTGTATTGGTCAGCGTGTATTAATCAGCGTGTATTGGTCAGCGTGTATTGGCCAGCGTGTATTGGTCAGCGTGTATTGATCAGCGTGTATTGGTCAGCGTGTATTAATCAGCGTGCATTGATCAGCGTGTATTGGTCAGCGTGTATTAATCAGCGTGTATTGGTCAGCGTGTATTGGTCAGCGTGTATTGGTCAGCGAATTAATAACTGTGTACCTATATATAATATATCATGGGAAATCCCCATTCATGAGCAGAGAGTTCTTAGTGTTTGTTTACAAATAATACCTGCAGGGGGGAGCTGCTGGTCAAGAGGGGGGTAAACAAAAGCCTACTTAACCAAACACGGAAGTCCCATAGGAAATGCCCTCTGGCGGACATTTACTGTACCTACAAGGTGATAGATACTGATTTATGATGTCTCATTAAGGGGAACTAATTGCAATTTTGATTGACAGCTGTAGAAGTCGCAGATAAGTCAAAGGCCCAGAGGCTGTAGGCCGTATGATCAAGTTTGCAGGAGGTCATGTGACCGAGGCAAACGTCAGGATATGCGTCGTCGATCCACAACTTTAAAGAAATCTAATGTATTAGTTAGGTTATAAGCATTAAAGTTAGTAACGCAGTTCATAAGGATTCTTTGAGTGTTGTTAGATCGAAAATAGACCAAATATTAAGCGAGATACGAATAGGAGAAAGCAGATAACTAAAGTAGGTTAAGAAACATCATGGCCAACGTCACGAAGAGCGATTAAAATCTGTTAAAAGTACTTAACGGAGCAGTCCACCGTTAAGCATAATTCATACTGATTCCAGTGGTGTTTCCGGATCGAAAATAGACCAAATATTAAGCGAGATATTCGTCTGAGAAGGCAGCAGGTTGGCGGCGGCAAAAAAGCAATGATTCGGGATTGGCAGATTCTGTTGTGCTGCCATATAGGTATTCCAGATATATCATAAAACAATTTGACATGTAAATAAGATGGACCAAGTTTATGCTGATTTATTATATTTCTTAAGTAAACTTTTTTTATATTTTGGTTTTTGTTCTTAGAGTGAACTCAAAGCAGCCTCATCATCTCATCATTACTTCTGTTTTTTTAAGTAGCTTGTCATATAAGCTGACTAAGCTAGTCAGGGGGCCAACGCCTCAAAATTGGGATTTCTGTTTGCGTCGATCCACGCCTCCTCAAATTTGATGTCAACGTATTGGAAATCATCTGAATTTTTGAAAACCGGTACTCCTTTTGTCAGTTTCCTGAACCGGAGATGCTTTTTTCTGGTATCCATGGCAATAAGTACGTTTTTGTATTGGACAAATTAACAAATATTATTGTTGTTGTATTGTGTTAATTACAATGCTTGACATTTGACTGTGGCATGACTAATCTGCATGGCTGACCTCATTAAAGTTTTGCAGTAAACACTGGTTTTTCTCCATTTTCTGTTGCTATGGTAACAGTTTTACAAATATGTTCATACATTTTATTAATTTGCTTTTATATCTTTGTCTGTCCAGCTTCTAGCTTCTATAACACAGTAAAATAATATACTTTTGTTATCTCAAGACACCTCAATGAGAAACCCTCTCAGAAAAGAAGCATCACTGGAAGTTAATTCATTTTTGTGTGTGTTGCTATGGAAACACTTTTTAAATTGTCACATTTTCAGAGAAAGCCTTAGCAATATGGGAATAAACATTTTATGATATATATTAAACATAGGAAGGTGATATTTCATAATTTGCATTTAAATATTTCACTAACTATAGAAATATACTTTTAGCAGTCTCTGGTTGCCATGGAAATGGGTGTCTGTCACCTGATTCCTTATATGGGCAAATTTGCAAAAGTACAATATGGGATAGATAGATAGATAGATAGATAGGTAGATAGATAGATAGATAGATAGTAAAGATAGTAAAGAGATAGATAGAGAGATAGAGAGATATATAGGTAGATAGTTAGGTAGATAGATAGGTAGTTAGATAGATAGATAAATAGATATATAGATATATAGATAGATAGTTAGGTAGATAGGTAGGTAGTTAGATAAATAGATAAATAGATATATAGATATATAGATAGATAGATAGGTAGACAGATAGATAGACAGATAGACAGACAGACAGATAGATAGATATATAGATAGACAGATAAAATAGATAGAGAGATAGATAGATAGATATATAAATAGACAGATAGACTGATAGATAAATAGATAGATACACAGATAGATACACAGATAGACAGATAGATAGATAGATATATAGATAGATAGATATATAGATAGATAGATAGACAAACAGGTAGATAGATAGAGAGATAGATAGATATAATCTATGTATTTTACGTGCATTAGTGGGAGATATATTGCGTTTTCCCAACTTGTCATGTTCCATCAGTCCATTTGTGAGCATTTCGAGCAAGTGTCGTGACTCGGGGGAATACTGTTTGGGGTCATTTCTGCCCTTTGGTCAGTAAATTGGTCTAGAGTGGCCGGTGGGTGGGTGGCCGGAGTCACAATACATTTATACTGCACAAAGCTATGCCAATTTGTCATATAGGATCTCACTGACATTCACTGTTGTTGAGAACCTGTTCGAAGCAGCCTTATCATCTCATCATTACGTCTGCCTCTGGCAGTTGGTCATATAAGCTGACTAAGCTTCAGGCCCAGTAAAATTGAGTGTTTGAGACATTTTATAATAACATCTTTAAATATAGAATGAATCTAGAAGCTTTTTGACATTTTATTGTTCATAAATGTTCAGAAGATGTATCTATGAATTACGCCCCAATTCTACAACTTATGTCTATAACATATTATATACATTAAATCACGGAAATCCCACTTCCGAATTGCCTAATTCCGATTCTGCTAAGTCTATAAATATTTGAAAGGAGGTGTCTCCAGCAGTTCCCTCATTCATCTATATCCGGTGTCTCAGGTAATTTTCGTCCCTTGATAGTTGTCATATCTTGTGGAAAATTCGTCCATCGAAAATGTTGGCCATGCATCATTTGAATCGAATTATTAAGAACGACCTAGAATTATTCATTTTCGTCAGTTTTGTGATCATTTTTTTTAGCCAAAAAATAAATAAATGATAGATTGGACAGATAAAAATCAGACATTGAAAAATCAGACAAGACGTGAGCTCAAATAAATCAATTGCTTTCATCGTAAATCTTTTAATGAGAATAATTCAATGGTAGCTCATTAACCGAACAATTATGCCTGTGATAATTTCTGAACATCGTGAAATAGTTTTTTGGTTTTTGTTGCCATGGTTACCGATCATCTGAAGCCCCTGCTATCTAATACCGAGCAGCAAAACGTGCCAAATATTATTAACTATTGTAAATAAGTGTAAATATATCTACAAAACTGTAAATTGTCATAAACTAATATATTAGCCAAACAGTAAAAAGTAAAACTAACCATTGATAGCAAATCTAAAATAATATCTCAGAATTGCAATTTAAGAATAAATTAATGATTCTAAAAATAGTACCAGTTACGAAAGATGTTTTCAGGCAATTACTTCATGAAGGGGCCAAGGGTATATATATACCACTTCAGCAAAAATTACTTCTTTCAAAATTATCAGTGATCCCATACCGTAACGGAGGGTATTATCGACAGGGCGGGTATTATCGACACTTAAATTAGTTTGTTAACAAAATTGTTAACGTTCTAATATGAGTGTCGATAATACCCGCCCTGTCGATAATACCCTCCGTTACGGCACATTGGTAATACCCGTCAGAAACATGTCATTAATATTTGTTTGAGCGAACAAATTTCAGTGATGAAATTCGCTACTTTTCATTAAATATCCAATTATGTAAAATGTTAGTTTTGGGCCATTTTCGGTGAAACGCAATTTGCGGAGAGTAATGTGCAAATGTTGGCTATATGTTGGTTATATGTTGGCTATATGTTGGCTATATGTTGGCTACGTGTAAGGAACATGTGGGCTGCTAATTTGCCCGTCATATACACCATGGGAGCACGTGTTGGAAGTGCCCCTTTTAGTGGGATTGGACCAATATACTGCATGTGTGATGTTAGCCCATACGTGCTTATCTGAGCAGTATCTGTGCAGTATGTGTGCAGTATGTGTGCAGTATCTGTGCAGTATGTGTGCCAAAGTGTCAGTGAGTGTCGTAAATGTGGGTCTTGAATGTGTCAGTGGTCCTAGAGTGTTCTTTGACACACTCAACCCTACATGTTTTTACACCATCTATCTATCTATCTATCTGTCTATCTATATATCTATACATCTGTCTATCTTTCTAACTATCTATCTATCTGTCTATCTAACTATTTATCTATCTAACTACCTATCTGTCTATCTATCCATCTATCTATCTATCCTATCTATCTATATATCTATATATCTATATATCTATCTATCTATCTATCTATCCTATCTATCTATCTATCTATTCTATATATTCTATCAATCTATCCATCTATCCATCCATCTATCTTTACTATCTATCTATCTCTCTATCTATCTATATGTGCGGCAATGTGTATATATTGAAAAATGCTACTACTGCAGAACACAATTGTTGTCACTGCAAACTGACAAATCACTAACGAAGATTTTGAGGAATTTTGTGAAAAAATTCGTAACAATCGTTCAATATAGATACTTATTCTAATTTTGAAAAAAAAAAATATATTAATTGTTCAATTTTTTCTTCCAAGTTACTTCATTTGTATATTCTATTCTATTCTATTTTGTTCTATTCTATTATATTCTATTATGTTCTATTCTATTCTACTCTATTTTGTTCTATTCTATTCTATTTTGTACAATTCCATGACAACTCTAGGTGCAATGTAACTCCCTTGATGCATAGATAATAGTAATTTGCTTTGAAGATTAATGTGGAAGTTTTTTGGTATCCCAGACGTGACCTCTAAAGATTTCTGGGCCCGTAGCTCAAAAGAAATCTTGCATAATTAAGGGCATAGGTCAAGAGAGCCCTTCCGGGTCATCATCAGCACTTCCAGTAGGTCACAACAGGGACACTTTGAAGCTAATTTTGGACATATATGCAAACACGATTTTCGTCCTTTTTTCTTCAGGAGATATTTAGGTTTATTTGATTATGACTGAATTAGATTTTGGCTTCAGAATGTATAATTGTACATAACTTAATTCGAATGAAATATATGTTGCGAATCAAAATGACTTCCTTTGTAAAATAAAAAAAAAACATGTCACTCTTCATGACACCGAATAAGTTGAATAACTTGTTAGTCAAAAATGCAGTTTTTCTAGGCAAACAAAATGTCTAAACATGTAGTGACCTACGTTGACTAAACATGCTACTCAAGAGGGGTTTAATGAGCTCATTATATGTGTTCCTCAATTTTCTGGCAACTACCCATATTTCTGGACCATCTAGTTTCGTTTTCATGTTCCAGAATGTGGAATCAGAGTTTCGTGTTTATGAAAAGTACAGAATCCAAACATCTGCAGTTTTGTCTTTGTGAGTAATGATAAAGAAGACAGAATTCAGTCATTGAGTTTCGTCATGGTGACGAATGCAGAATCCAATCATTTTGTATTGTAGAATCAATTGATCTAGTTTCTTCATTGTGAAAAAGGCAAAGTTCAACCATCCAGTGTATAGTAAAATCGATCCATCCAGTTTTTTCTTTGTGAAGAACGCAGAATCCAATCATCTGGATTCGTCTTGTGTAGAATGCAGAATCAAATTATCTATATTCGTTTTGTGAAGAATGCAGAATCCAATCATCCAGATTTGTTTTGTGAAGAATGCAGAATCCTATCATCTAGATTTGTCTTATAAAGAATGCAGAATCCAATCAATTAGATTTGTCTTATAAAGAAAGCAGAATCCAATCATCTAGTTTCGTCTTTGTGAAGAATGCAGAATCCTATCATCTAGATTTGTCTTATAAAGAATGCAGAATCCAATCAATTAGATTTGTCTTATAAAGAAAGCAGAATCCAATCATCTAGTTTCGTCTTTGTGAAAATGCAGAATCCAATCATCTAGTTTCGTCTTATAAAGAATGCAGAATCCAATCATCTAGATTCGTCTTATAAAGAATGCAGAATCCAATCATCTCGATTCGCCTTGTGAAGAATAGAGAATCCAATCATCTAGATTCATCTGATAAAGAATGCAGAATCCAATCATCTAGATTTGTCTTATAAAGAATGCAGAATCCAATCATCTAGTTTCATCTTATAAAGAATGCAGAATCCGATCATCTAGATTTTTCTTTGTGGAAATGCAGAATCAAATCATCTAGATTTGTCTTATAAAGAATGCAGAATCCAATCATCTAGATTCGTCTTTGTGAAGATGCAGAATCCAATCATCTAGATTTTTCTTTTAAAGAATGCTGAATCCAATCATCTAGATTCGTCTTATAAAGAATGCAGAATCCAATCATCTAGATTCGTCTTATAAAGAATCCAGAATCCAATCATCCCGATTCACCTTGTGAAGAATAGAGAATCCAATCATCTAGGTTTGTCTTATAAAGAAAGCAGAATCCAATCATCTCGATTCGCCTTGTGAAGAATAGAGAAACCAATCATCTAGATTCGTCTTATAAGGAATGCAGAATCCAATCATCTAGATTCGTCTTATAAAGAATGCAGAATCCAATCATCTAGATTCGTCTTTGTGAAGATGCAGAATCCAATCATCTAGATTTTTCTTTTAAAGAATGCTGAATCCAATCATCTAGATTCGTCTTATAAAGAATGCAGAATCCAATCATCTAGATTCGTCTTATAAAGAATGCAGAATCCAATCATCCCGATTCACCTTGTGAAGAATAGAGAATCCAATCATCTAGGTTTGTCTTATAAAGAAAGCAGAATCCAATCATCTCGATTCGCCTTGTGAAGAATAGAGAAACCAATCATCTAGATTCGTCTTATAAAGAATGCAGAATCCAATCATCTAGATTCGTCTTATAAAGAATCCAGAATCCAATCATCCCGATTCACCTTGTGAAGAATAGAGAATCCAATCATCTAGGTTTGTCTTATAAAGAAAGCAGAATCCAATCATCTCGATTCGCCTTGTGAAGAATAGAGAAACCAATCATCTAGATTCGTCTTATAAGGAATGCAGCATCCAATCATCTAGATTCGTCTTATAAAGAATGCAGAATCCAATCATCTAGATTCGTCTTTGTGAAGATGCAGAATCCAATCATCTAGATTCGTCTTTGTGAAGATCATCTTGTATAGTAAATTCCATCCATCTACTTTCATCGTTTTGGCAAAGAACGAAGATTTGACCTGTGCCGGTTGTGAATGTAGCGAGGTGTTGTGTGAGAAATCGGTTCAGGCAACCCGACTGCTCCATTCCAAACCTGCACAGGAAATCCACTACAAGAGCTTTTACGAGACAACAACTCCAAGAGTTTCCGTATGCCTCCACGACAAGGATTGGAAGTGTCATCCTAGAATTCTGTCCATTTGCCTGTTGAGCTATCTGTCTGTCTCTTTAGATATATTGTCCTTTTTCCATTTGCCTGTTGAGCTATCTGTCTGTCTCTTTCGATATATTGTACTTTGTCCATTTGCCTGTTAAGCTATCTGTCTGTCTCTTTAGATATATTGTCCTTTGTCCATTTGCCTGTTGAGCTATCTGTCTGTCTCTTTCGATATATTGTCCTTTGTCCATTTGCCTGTTGAGCTATCTGTCTGTCTCTTTCGATATTGTCCTTTTTCCATTTGCCTGTTGAGCTATCTGTCTGTCTCTTTCGATATATTGTACTTTGTCCATTTGCCTGTTAAGCTATCTGTCTGTCTCTTTAGATATATTGTCCTTTGTCCATTTGCCTGTTGAGCTATCTGTCTGTCTCTTTCGATATATTGTCCTTTGTCCATTTGCCTGTTGAGCTATCTGTCTGTCTCTTTCGATATTGTCCTTTTTCCATTTGCCTGTTGAGCTATCTGTCTGTCTCTTTCGATATTGTCCTTTTTCCATTTGCCTGTTGAGCTTTTCTGTCCGTCTCTTCTAAACTAAAATTGTCCTTTGTGATGTTGCATGACCTGTGTTTGTAGTGTTCAAAATTGAATTTATTGAATGTCTGGATCTTTTGTGAGAAGGTGATTTTGCCACATCCAGCAGTCAGTTTCTCAATGTCTCAATGCTACTGGGTATGAAGCTTAGCTAGCTGCAGGCAAACTTCATGATGAGATGATAAGGCTTGGATAGATAGATAGATGGATAGATGGATAGATAGACAGACAGATGGACAGATAGATAGATATATAAATAAATAGATAGATAGATAGATAGATGGAAAAAGAGATTGGTAGATAGATCGATAGATAGATCGATAGATAGATACATAGATAGATAGATGGATAGATGAATGGATAAATAGATACGTAGATACATATATACGTAGATACATAGATACATAGATACATAGATACATAGATACATAGATACATAGATACATAGATAGATATGGAAAGTGCAGCACATTTACCCCATGGGTGTAGTAATTTACTTGCACTTCGTAATTGTGCATGCTAGACTCGTCTAGATCAATTATAGTATGATTATGATTATGTTGGTTACCACTAACAAATTATGATGAATATTGAAACAATCGAAACATTTATATGGTAATACAATAGAAAAAGAACAGACTAAAGCCAATAGACAGCTCACAAAACTTGTTTAATCAATAAACGACCGATTGATATCAGCAACAATTCTCCAAATGAACATCCACAGCTTTTAAAGCACCCAAAAGCATGGTAAACATTGAGGTCAATAGATCTATAGCTCATGAGCTTGGGGTATTGGAACATTCTCTTCAAGAGCATTGTTAGACTCATCATTTGCTTTTAGAGGTTTTCATCAAGGAGCTACAATGTTTCCATGTTTATATGCATGTCATGGATGCTTCAGAAAGGTTAGATGATTTGTTGAAGTTCAGTTTGGTTGTCGTGATGGATAGGGCAGATGTAATGATGATATGCTGAGAATATTGTTTTTATATATCATTTGCTTTTAAAGGGATATACCAAGGAGCCACTATGTATCCATGTTTAATGTATATGCTTCAGGAAGTTTAGAAGTTTAGAATTATGATGATGATATATAAAACTGTTTTTCTTTTTTCTTTCTTTTTCTTATCTATTTATAACTTGTGAAGTATTATTCGATTTCTTTCCTTCATTCTTTCTATCATTGATTCTGTACTTTTTTGTTTGCTTTTCTTCTTTCTTTCTTATTACTTATTTCCTTACTTTCGTATTTTTTACTACTTCATGACTTATTTATTTTCTTTCCTTCTTTATTTCTTAATTAATTTATCAAAGCTGCGACCTTCAAGGATTAAAAAAAACTCCATGTCTACTTTATACCAAGTATAGTGTATCAAAGCGTATCTCATAATTCTGCGGAATTCTTCATATTTCACCTGGCACAAACTTGACATTAAACACACTCGAATCCATTAGGCACATCGGACCTTAGCAAAATCCAAAGTGGTCAGATTACTGTCAAATGCATAGGCCTACACTAATATGATACCTCAAAGAAGCCATAGCACTTTTTTTGTGTACTCTGGAGAACCATTTGGTCTGTTAAAGATTTTCATGTTTTGTTGCCAGTGATTTAAACACCAATGATTCAAACACCAATAATTTACACACCAATGATGTTAACACCAACGATTTAAACACCAATGATTTTGACACCAACGATTTAAACACCAATGATTTGATCACTAATGATTTAAACACCAATGAATTAAACACCAATGATTTATACACACATTATTTAAACACCAATGATTGCTAATGATTTAAACACCCATTATTTAGACACGAATGAATTAAACACCAATGAATTAAACACCAATTATTACTAATGATTTAAACACCCATTATTTAAACACGAATGAATTAAACACCAATGAATTAAACATCAATGATTTAAACACTATTGATTTAAACACTAATGATTTCAACACCAATTATTGGCACACAATTCCTGCTGTACTGTGTGCCAATGATATGATGTGCAGAGTTTAATCATCAATTACTATTCCTGTCTGACATGTGAACGTTCAGATTATTGGTGGAATTTATCTTATAGTAACGTATGGTGCCCTGTGAGAGCTGTCAATGAAAGTGTTGCACATCTCTGCACGTTCCTGATAACTCTATTGTAAAGTATAATAACAACAGTTCAATTTATAAAATGATTGAAAATTATTGAATATTTATCAAACAATTAAAGATACAGCCTGTTAAAACAATTTACCTCATATTGAAAGGACACCAGTGTCATATTATGGTCACCTTGTTTTTATTTTGTTGAAACAAATGAATTCTCCCTGGTAAAACAGACTCTGATGTAAAATAGATATAAATGCTCAAAAGGCAGCCACTTTTTGTAAATTTTGTAGCCAGCTTAGCAAATATTTTAAGTTTGAAACCTGCAAGTTAAGAAGAGAAACCACGATGTCCAAAGTCATTTTTATGCACTTCTTGTTTCTTGGCATATTTTGCATATAAACTGTTTGTCCTTTAATAACCTTGCAACTTGAAAACAAAAACCTCAATTTTTAAAATGCTGCAGCTTCAGTGGTGTAACTGCTCAACAGATGAAATGAGGGAGCATTAATTGTAACTGATCACATTAGGACCCCTGACCATAATAGGGCATCATACCAAAGAAATTAAATTTGACAAAATGCCATAACTTGCTTTAGAAATAAATATAAAAAAACTTTAAAATAAAAAGAATGGCATTATTTGGAGACGTCATACAAAGCTGGAGTTTTTCCGCATATCAACTGTAAAAAAAATGGAACAATATGTAAAGAAATAATAATGACGAGATAGTTGAATTTCAGAGCAGTTTCTAGGCTTCACCCGGTGCAATAGGGACTTAAAAAGAGCAGACCAATCGTGTTAAAGCAAACTTGATAAACAGGAATTAAGTTAACAACATGCTGCACGTGAACTATTGGTAATAGGTGAACGTGTGAAACTAATAAAGATGGTAATAAATTATTTATTTATTGTTGTTATTGAAGTATAATCAATTTATTCTTTCAGGAAAACTGTACAAGATGGTGCTATGCGGATGTTGCTGGCGAAACGGAAGTCGAACGTTGATGACGTCAGTCTTACGGGGCACGAGCAGACGAAGTGACGCCACGGACAGACCGCGCCACCAGACGGACGCTCTGTTAACACAGGAAGTGATCAACGACGGATCGGGTGCTCCGGATGTTGTGTTACATACTACGTCACAATGCAAGAGGAGCACTGGGCGCCGCGTATCGGACATGCGGGAAAACTCCAGCTTTGTCTGACGTCACCAAATGATGCCATAATCGGGTTTATGTCACAAAAACAAGTGCATTCCTGCAGCTGTGCTGCACTCTAGGGGCCCTATAACAAATAAATTTTATGTACTTAATATAGTATCATTTGTATTTATTCAATAGATAGTCTAAATGGGTTCCTAATTCCAATCAATCACTAAGTTAATGGATTTTCTTTTTCAAATAGAATATACTAGTGAAATGATGAAACACTACTTTACTACCCATACAAGAATAAATGCAAAATATATGTTTACTGCTGACACAGTGCTGTGTCAATAATCTAGGAACTTTCTTGACAGTACTATGTCTTGTTAGTTATCTTGACAGTACCGTGTCAACAAAACCAAGACAAGTACAAATGATCTGATTGGCTGATGATCTCTAACAGTTTATCTGATTGGCTGGTGATGAACGGATGACCTGATTAATGGGGAGAGAGAAAGTGACATAGCCTACAGAGGGCACTACGACCGTAGCAAATTATAATAAGATGACATCACTTCACCATTGTTGCATGGATGACGTCACAATATAGATGACGTCATCAAACAATACTTATCCGCTACGGTCTCAGTGACCTCTGGTGGTACTCTTTCTCCCCATTGGGTATATTTGTACCCCCCTGTATAATGAGCAAGATATTACATTTCTGAATTACAATTTGTTTTCGAGTTAACGGATCAAAAATCATATCATCGGAAAAAATAGTAGTTATTACTAAACAAATGCCTCTTGAGTGTGCCAGCATATATATATAACCTTGAATCCAAAGTGCTCTGAATAAAGTTCTGTCAACGCTGTCTTAACATAACCCAAACATTAGTTATACGACATAGCCAACCATAGGTTTATTGTATATTTGCATTGAGAATAATTTGTTGTTTGATCATCCAGTTATCATGAAGTTATGAATGAATGTTATATTAGGCTTTAGTTTCTAGATGCATGTATATCAGTGAAAATAAACATTTTCCAAATACATGAAAATATTAGGTAAATATTAGAAGTAATTTTATAAATTAACATACATTGTAGTTAAACAAGGATATTTTAAACAGACAAAATACAAACATGTTTTGAACATACAATTATCTAGTTTATCACATCTTTCCTAAGACAACCAGCTTCGCCAAGTATACTACAGGTGGCGCTTGGTTACATCTCATGTGCTGCCACCTTGTGAAAATATCCTTAAGTGTAAATAGATGAATAGGGTTTTTCATTTATCTTTTCTGTGATGTATCATTATTACATGACAAAGTGTCTGTGAACCTGCATTTAACAGTATATATCAACGTATTATTTCATATATATTTTGTTGTCTATCTACTACTGATGAAAATTAAACTATATTGTCTAAATTTTGTACGACTGTCTATTTTTTGACAGTGAACATTGTGTATGAAGGTTTTAAATGTGGATTTGTATAATGCTGTTAGATAATAGCTAAGTCGTTGATATCGTTCAAAATATTTTAATTCGCATGCACTAAGTGTGATAAAAAATGACACATTGTTAAGTACAAATATTTTACAGCTCAAGAATGTATTTAACAATAAAGCTCAGATACAAAACAAAAGAATTGCTGATATTGCCGAGAGTAATATTCAGAATCACTCTCTTTACAAAGATTATTCTAACAAATATTTTGGTAAGAGCTAAGAAAAATTAAAAATCAAAAAGAAAAATTACAAATACAGTCACCGACACGGATCCTACATTTAAGTGCAACTTAATTTGTACTTAACAATGTTTAATTTTTTCTTTACACAGAACATGTAAATTAAATATGTTGTTTTATTACTTATACAGTCACCGACACGGAAGTTATGGCCATCAATAGACTTGCCGGTGTTAATAAAGACGGACAAGGGCGGATCCAAAACATTCTGAATACCAAATATACAAGTTTTCTTTGTAAGAATGCTCTGGATCTGCCCCTGGCTGTCGTTATTATCACCCGCAAGTCTATTGATGACCACAACTTCCGTGTCGGTGACTGTATAAGTAATAAAACAAAATATTTAATTTACATGTTCTAAGTGTAAAGAAAAAAATAAACATTGTTAAGTAAAATTAAGTTGCACTTAAATGTACATGGCCAAATGCGCCAGGTGCATTTTCCATGAGAAGGATAAACGCAAGGAAAACGCATGGTTTTCACCTAAATATAATCAGGCGAAAACCATGCGTTTTCCATGCATTTATCCAAACACATGGAAAACGCACGTGGCACAATTGGCCATGTAGGATCCATGATAAATTTCCATTCTCGGGAATTCATCATAAAAGGCTTTGAGCCGCATAAAATTGACAGAAGTGTAACGAATAAATCAAATCCCAACTTTCTAATAAAAAAGATAAAAAACCCTCTCTCGACCAATTAACTTTAAGTTATCTTTCTAATGCTAATTTTTGGCCTCCATGTCAGAATTATAACCATTTGTTTTTGTCACAGAGTAGCAGCCAAACTTTCAAGAGAGAATTTAGCAAAATTTCAAGTGTATAATTTCACAGAAGTGTTTCTATCAGCCAAAAAGTAGGGATTTGACTTGTTTAGTCCAAATTGTGTTGCTCTCAGTCATTTTTGGAAAAATATGACAGATAAAAACAGGGGACATCTATTTGGAATCCTACCATGATATGACCTGCAGCAGGCAAATGTAATGATGAGATGATAAGGCTTGGAGTCTTTACAGGGTTGCTAAATAAACTAAGGGTAAAAATTGTTTTTACATAAACTCTAGTTACCCACAGTGAGGGCATGAAATAGACACTTCTATAATTAAAAGCAAAGATGAGGGAGGTGGGTGGGTGGATTAGGGCTTTACGTCCTGCATTTCTGCACCTGATGGGCTAATTAGGGCAGGCAGGGACCATGGCAATGAGATGTGGGATGAAACAGCCATCCAACTTGGGCTTGACTACGAATCCAACCCAGTACCCAGTGGTTGGGAAGCCCAGCGCGCTGCCACTAAGCGCAGCCCACCCTGGCAAAAATTAGGCAGTTCATAAAGTTGAAAAAACAAATGGTCTGTTTACAATTAAAAGTCAAATGTATGTTAAACAAATACGATACACAACTTATGCCTAATGGCCCGTCTTGATAGTACTGGATAAGTCTAAGCACAAGCATCGTCCAGCTGCTATACATAGCAAGAAATAATAAGAAGGTGCTGCACTTGAGCATTGAGCAAGTTGACTTGGCCTAATTAATAGGCCCAATGCTCTCACTACACTAAATATAAATGTCTGATTCTTTAATAACATCAAGTCAACAATATTTCCTACGGATCTGAATCGACATCATAGTGTTTATTGTAGGTCATTCAGACCAGCAGCGGAGGCACCCACAGGGTTTTTTGGGGAAAACCCTGAGGCCCAGAAGGCCTCTGTAAATGGTCGCGGACCTGATTTACGGCAGGGCGGACGTAATTGGAGAAACTTATGACCTAAATTCTGTCCGCAAGACTGTAGCCACAGAATTTTGAGTGCAACACCTTCATTATTTCTATGTCTTGACACACCAGTCTCAGCTGGAGGGCACCTGTGGTCTAAGCCATCCCGAAAGGTATGTTTTATGTCTAATGTCTCAATGCTACTGGGTCTCGATCTTAGTCAGCCTATATGACCAGCTGATGAGATGATAAGGCGGCTTGGAGTCGACACCATGTTACACATTTACCCCATGGGTGGGGTCTTTTACTTGCCTCAGCATAGACACCGAGTACAAGGCACCCTCCGATTTATGTAGCTCATGAAGAGTGCCTGGGTCTGGGATAGAACCCGGTTAATAGAAAAGTCGGATTTTCTGGCTTGAATTGCACTGTCAGGGAGCATAAAGTAGCACAGTTCATATTTTGTATTCTCCAAGTTTGATAAAAACCCAATCATGTACCATTCATGAACATTTCATATGCTCAAGTGCTCAAGATAAGATTGAACTTCTAGTTGTTATCAAAACGACACTAGTGCCTTAAACTTAGGTGATAATTCATCATGCCTTGACCTTTATTTAGTATCAACAGGATAAGAAATCTGATGTTCAATAACATTAAAACACATGGCCATTGAATGTATGATCACTCTTACAAATACACAAAGGCCTAGACATTTGATGGACAGCTAGAACAGGTGAGTGATATTTTATCATTGTTAATTTGAACTCCCCACACATGATTTATGAATGTTCTATGGTGACAAATTGCAATCGTGGGACAACATTTGCCTACTAGGAACATAATGTTGCAGTGTACTTGAAAAAATTGTGGTTATGTTTGAAATGACATTGCTAAAAATTATTTTCTGTGATTTGAACTCCACACACATGATTTTATGAATGTTTTATGGTGACAAATTGCAATCGTGGCACAACATTTACCTATTATTTACACAATGCGGTGAAACTTGAAAATATTGCAGGTATATTTGAAATGATATTGCTAAAAGTTATTGGCTGTGGTATCTTGACCTTATTTAGTATTGTTGATCAGATCAACGTGATAACGTGAACTCTCAAAACATTGCAAAAATATTTGAGATAATATCTAAAACTCAGAACTCAGAACATTTTATATCATAAGCATATACACAACGATTAATATATATATATATATATATATTATATCATAATGAAAGTATGCAATATGTGGGACACTTCAAAGATAATGAAATATCGCTAAAGAAGTGCCCCCAGAGATAATATTTAACATATGTAATGTCAAAACTGGATAAAACCTTTTGTCAATATAAAGTGTGAGCCAAAAATATTATAAAATTTCTGTCGTCAATATAATTTCACCATCATTTAAATTACACAAAGAAGTGTTGCAACACACATTTCTGCAACACACATTTCTGCAACACACATTTCTGCTATGTTTAGGAATTAGTATACGCTACGATGTCATTTGCTTGACAAGTCATAGATATAGCACAATCATGTACTTTTCGGAATCCTTAGAAGTAGCTCTATCTTTGAAACTGGTCTTGTTGAGTGGCCCTGCCCTGGTTACTCTGTTTGTCTGTTTGTCTTGTTTGCTGTTTGTATTATGTTCTGTTAGAATGCCTGGCACTTCAGCATTGAGACCCAAGCCTGGTAGAAAGGTACCCCAAGACAGGGAGAGCCGTACATTGGCCCCCCAGTCTACCGGGGTCGACACATCTGGCCCCCCAGTCGCCAGCATGGCTTCTGGGGATGCCACCCCAGTTAGACCATGTGCTAGCTCCATGTCAGGAGTGAGGCAACCTAAGGATGTTAGCTCCATGTCAGGTGTGGCAGCCTGGGGAGGGATCTAGACCTAGAGCAAGTAGTGGAAAGAGGTCCAGGGATATGGTGCAGAGAGAGTCGGATTCGAATAACTCCTGTGCATCCTCTCCCACCTCCTCTCCTGAATATAGGACCCGGGTGGGGACTGAGCCAACTGGGGCCGGTGGGGCCGCTGGAGCAGTAATGGTGGACCACGTGGCCCCTGGCAGTCGTGCCCATCGTCCAAGGCACAGGCGTCGTAGGGAAGCCCTACGATGGTCAGGGAGTAGCCTTTGCTGATTATTTGATGGAGTTTAGGAGGGTGGCAGACTTTAATGGGTGGACGGAAGATGAGCATTGTTTCCACATGTAGACTAGTATTTCCGGTCCTGCTAGGCTCAAGATTGTCTCCTTGCCCTATGAGAAATCGTGGGTTAAGATGACAGAGAAAGTCAATGGTCTAGTTTGTTTCTCCCGTGCCCTGGATGCTTATCGTAGTAAATAGTTTAATGCAAAAAGGGGCCCCAAAATGGATTGGAGTCATATGGCTTGTTCTTAATGGATCTTTCCAGGAAGGCGAACCCTGCATCCTCGACTGAGGAGCAGGAAAGGTTTGCCAAGGAAAGGTTCATGGAAACAGCCGGTTCTCCCAGCATGAGGTTCTGGTTAGGTGCCCTCAAGCCCTCTACTTTACAGGATGCCATTGATTTGGCTGCCCAATATGACCGCCTATGAAGCCACAAGGCCCCACAAACCCGACCTTGGGCCAATAGGGGCCGTGGCTTTGCCCGTTATCCATCCTGAGACCTCAGAATCGGCTCCGACAAGTCAATCAGGGGTAGCTCCTTCAGCTCAAGGAAACCCCATGACTCAGGAGTAAGTTAAAGAGTTGTTTTATTCCCTGATGAATGATGTATTGGCAAATCGAGGTGGGCCGAGCGATAAGGGCCGCCGAGATGGGCTGAGGCCCCCTTCCAATTCCAATCGGCGCTATTTTAATTGCAATGAGTACGGCCAGATTCGTAGGGACTGCCCTAAGCAGAACAAGGGCAGAGATCAATCTGGTCGGGGCAATCGGGGAAACAGTCGCCCAAGGGAAAAGAAAGATTGGGATAAGGGGTCAGGGGCCTGAAAAGGTGCCCCAAAAGGTGCAGGGAATGGTTCACAGTCTGAGAAGGGAACTGGTTCGCTAAAAGAGTAAGGGTGGAGGAAGATCTGGTCCCAGGTCCTCCACCCTCGAAATTAGTGGCTCCCATGGATAATGATGAGGGGGTCTTTAAGGGACAAGATTGGCATCAATGTGCTGCTGCACAGGAAGCCGTAACCGCATGGTATTTGTCCATCCGGATTGGTTCCACGGGCTTGGAAATGCTGGTGGACAAAGGTGCCCAAGTTTCAATGTTGAGCAGGAAAGTGTATGATGAGATAGCTGGAGTTTAGAGGTCTCCTCTTTTGTCTATGGATAGGAAGGTAGCAGCCGCGAATGGTGGTCTTATTAATGCGTATGGAAGGCTAGAGAAAGAGATCTGTGTAAACAGAGCTCTTTATCCGTGTGACTTCCTAGTTGCTGAAATGGGACAACTGACTGGGTTGCTGGGGATGGAATTCTTGAAGAAACATAAAGCCACTTTAATGTGTTCCTCTGGAGTGTTGTGTTTGGGTGGGTCTGATGTTTTGTGTAGAGAAGGTCCAGAAGGTCTTGGAGGTCAAGCAGTGGTCAGTGACCCATTTGCCTGCTAGCAAGTCATGTGTCATTGGTTGCAGTCAATCTGGTGACATGGGGCGACAGGGTCATGACCGCTTGTTCCTAGCCATTCCCCAGGTTAGTCAGAATTTGCATGTTATGGTACCTCGTGGCATAGTGGATGTGGATTGTCCTGATGCCAAGGTTTGGATAGCAAATCCAACTGAAAAAGATATTTGTCTGTCACAGGGTCAATTACTAGGGGAGCTGACTAGTTTAACAAGGATTCTCTGGAAGAGGACAGGACACAAGGACCTTCTAGATCACCTGAAACCCCTTATTGACCCGACAGAAGGCCTTAAGCCCCAGTCACACTAGCCGGTTTTGCCAAAGTGAACCCATAGTATTAAGCAATTGTTACACAACGCGCTACCCGGCTCCAACCCAGCGGCTACAAAACGGCTACCCGTGGATACCCGGCGATACCCGCCAAGCACCCGTGGGACCCGTGGCAAAGCCGGGAGTTTCGGGCCCGGCAGCCGGTTGTGCCATGCTTGATGCAAGCACAACCGTAGAAAACTCCCGGGTGTCCGAAAAATGAAAATACCCGTAGAAGCCGGCGGGTGACCTGTAGGAGCCGACGGGTTATCTTTGCCTAAATTTACCCGTAGTAAACCCGGCGGCTTGTTGAGGGGTTCTACGGGTAACCTGCGCCTGCACCTGATCCTGCTCCTGCACCTGCTCCTGCGCCTGATGGTTCACCTGCTCGCTCTGCAGGTCCATCTTCGCCTGTTCTCTCATCTGGAGGAAATGTGCCTGCCTCTGCTGCTCGGACAAAGCAGGATAAGCTGTTCCTGCCGCAAGGAAAATGAGCAGGATGTTGCGTTTTGGTACCGGGACCACCCGATATTTTATGACCGGACCCTAACGGAATACAAGGATTCCGGCAAGAAGATGGCCCTCCTTAATGAAATGGCTGCCAGATTGAGTGTCCCCTGCACCGGTATGCAATAAGGACCTGACTGGAGTCGATCAGGACAAGTGCCGGCAAACTGATGAAGCAGGGGCCATCCGGTACTGCGAAGAGGAATCTGATGGAAAAAGAGCAATGGATTTGTGCCAATTTTGGTTTTCTGGTCGACCACATCACCAGAATTCCCAGTCGGCAAGGCAGCAATCTTCTTTGCAAAGAAGATTGCTAAGAAGACCCCCCAGGATGTGGAAAACAGCAGCAGTACTGCGGAAGAATCTGGGAACCCAGGATTATTCTGACCCGGATATTTCTATGGATGCCCCTCCTGTCCAGCTTTCCAAGGGCGGCCCCTTCAAGAAACGAAGAAAGGAATCCCAGCAGCAACCCAAGCAGCAAAGACGCATGGATGAACTTGTGGATTTGGCCAGAAGTTCAATGGATGCCCTGCAGGCAACATGGCTGCTCCTCCTCTAGCTGATCTCAACGAAAGGAGAATCCGGGTGATGGGTGACTACATCGTTGCGGAGTGCATGATGCTGGACCTGGAATCTTTTGACGAACTTCATTCCTAACTTATGCCAATGTTTTTTCAACTTAAAGGGAACATTCAGAGGGCAAAAAGGCAGCAGCAGCAACCCCAGCAGCATCAGCACCAGCACCAGCAGCACCAGCAGCAGCACCAGCAGCAGCACCAGCAGCAGCACCAGCAGCATTTCTTCACTCCTCTTCCTCCTCCTCCTGGGCTGCAGTACACTACCATCCTGAATCCAGAAAAGAATTGGCCACCTGGATCAGCAGCTGGGTCTTCTTCACTGCCTCCTTCTGGCCCTCCATCGATGATTTCTGAAATGCCAGCCAGTGCCTCGACACCACTAAATATGAGCCGGTTTCTGAACATATAGAAACCCTGACAACCCCGGCCTTTTTCAAGGCCAACAAATCCTCCCAAAAGAGCACGCCTTGTACACATATTTGTGTTAACAATCAATCAAAAAAAAAAGTTCCAAAACCCTCAAAACTTTTCTCTATCTTTGTCTAAGAAAGTATAATATTTTAGTCCAGAAACAATTTCTTTTTATCAAGGAACTTGTTCATATTTCCTTTTGCAACTACGGCACTTCTGAACCAAAAAAATTATGTCTTCTTTGCTCAAAATTAGTAACCCTGACACCACCACACTTAAGTTAATTGCAACTTTGTTTGCTAAAGAAATATGAAAACTTTAATAAACCAAAAAAAAAACAAATACGGCACTTCTGAACATAAAAAAACTACGGCACTTCTGAACAACCAACAACTACGGCACTTCTGAACCTAAAAAATAATACGAAGTTCTGAACAAGTACTACAATGACCAAGAGCAAGAGATGCAGCCCCTATTTATATATTTTTGATAATTAATGTACGGGAAAAATGTCAAATTCCAGGAGAGACGAAATCTACCTGGGATGGTGTTTATTTTGCGTGGGTCAGACAGGAACTTTTTTTTTTATTACACAAGAAGTGTACATGGTCTGCTCATTTGGGAGGATTTGGTGGCCTTGAAAAAGGCCGGGGTTGTTTTGTGGTTTCTTTATTAAACCATGTCATCTTGCCATGGCACACTTCCTCTGAATTAACATAGTCGACCAAGTACTGCTGTAGAGTCTTGGCTGCACCAGTCATAGAATGGCCTCTAGTGGGTGGTGTCACTTCATCAATTTCTCCAGCTGCCCTCCAAGTTCCTGGGGTGATTATATGTGTGATTGGATCTTCCTGGTCCACCATGATGTTCTGGGCGGTTGGATACCTTATTCTCATCAGATTGTGGAGGCAGCAGCATGCAAGGACTATGGATTCCACTGTCTCGGTCCTCTGTGGCATGGTAGTCAGGAGACACCTGAACCTTGCTGCAAGGATCCCAAATGCATTTTCAACAATTCTTCTTGCCCGGGAGATCGGTAATTGTATATCCTCTGCTCCTTGGTCATGTTTCTGAGGGGCAGTGGCTTCATCAGCCAGGTTTTCATTGAGCCTAGTAGTAGTCTTTGGTCTAGTCCTCCTGTCCTTGTTCATAAGAAGGATGTTTCCGGTTTTGTGTAGACTATCGGCGTCTTAATGCTTGCACCAAGAAGGATGCTTATCCATTGCCTCGAATCGAGGACTGCCTGGATGCCCTTGCTGGTGCAAGTGGTTTTGTACTCTTGACCTGTCCTCGGGTTATTGGCAGATAGCTATGGAGAGTGAGGACAAGGAAAAGACAGCGTTTACAGCTCCAAGAGGGCATTATCACTTCACAGTGATGCCCTTTGGAGTGACCAATGGCCCTGTCACATTAGAAAGGTTGATGGAGTTGGTATTAGGTGGGTTAGGTCTGACCACGTGTTTGTGTTACATGGACGATATTGCGGTTCAGGGTTCCACTTTTGACCAATGCCTAGCTAATCTAGTTACTGTCCTTAAGTGTATGGACCAGGCTGGTCTGCGTTTGAAGCCCAGTAAGTGTAAATTGTTTAGGAAAAAAGTGCCCTTTCTTGGCCATGTGGTAGGAGAGGCAGGGGTTAGGCCAGACCCTCGGAAAATCGAGGTCGTCAAGAATTGGCAAGAACCCCAAACCCTCCATGAGATTAGTAGTTTTGTGGGATTTGCATCATACTATAGAACGTATGTGCCAAACTTTACTCCCAAGGTCCCTTTCGAATGGACCTCCGAATGTCAAAGGTCTTTTGAGGCTCTGGTTAAGGCTTTAACCACTGCGCCAGTTTTGGCTTTGACTCGGGAAGGCTGCCCTGTTATTCTTGATACAGATGCTTCTGATTTAGCAATAGGTGGTGTTTTGTCCCAGGTAATTGAGGGAAAAGAACGTGTTATTGCTTATGCATCTCAAGCTCTGTCGACTAGCCAGAAAAATTACTGTACATCTTACAAGGAACTGTTGGCTGTTGTCAGTATGGCCAAGAACTTGAGGCTTTATCTGTATGATCAGAGATCAGTGCTTTTAAGAACTGACCACCGTGCCCTTGTTTGGTTGCACAATTTTAAAGATGTGGAGGGCATGCTGGCCCGTTGGTTGGCATCTTTGGCTGAGTATGATTTCAGAATTGAATACAGGGAGGGTAAAAAGCATGGAAACGCAGATGGTTGCTCTAGAATTCCTGTACAAAGGTGTAAGAGAGATGATTGCCCTGATCCAGGGCATGGTGACCAGGGAGTGATGGTGGCTCTTGTGCAGTGGAATGCTGACAAGGCCCACTTGTTGATGAAGCCATGGGAGCAGGTGCCATTGTGGTGCCAGGGACAGGGGCCAGGGAGAGCTAGAGTTGTAGGCAGCATAGGTGGTGTGGCTGAGGGATCAGCCAGGGCTGAGACCGTCATTGTGAGTCAGCCAGTGGTGGCAGTCTCTGAGACCAGCCCCGTGGTGAGTAGTGAGGCGGGAATAAGGTCATTGTGGTTATTGCTGATTATTTCACAAAATGGACAGAGGCTTTTGCCCTACCAAACCAAGAAGCCTACACTGTGGCTGACTGTTTGGTAACTCAGGTGGTTCTAAGGTTTGGGGCCCCATATCAGCTTCATAGTGATCAGGGCACCAACTTTGAGTCTAAGTTGTACCAGGAAATGTGTAAATTGCTTGGCATTGTAAAGACCAGGACAACTGCTTATCACCCCCAGAGCGATGGTTTAGTGGAAAGGTTCAATAGGTCCCTGCAGGACATGCTCTCCAAGTTATTAAATGACTACAGAGATGATTGGGATGATATTCTGCCTTATGTCATGTGTGCCTACAGGGCTACGCCCCAGCATTCTACGGGGGTCACCTGGCTTTTCTTAAAATATAGTTTCAATAGGTAGCCATGGCAACCAGCCTAAAATCTTCACAAACAAAATCAAGATGAATGACAATGTTCTCAAATTGGAGAGATTTTGGTGGCTGATAAGTAGTTTTCCAGGGCCAGCATGGTCTTGAATATTAGTTTTTTATATCAGGGAATATTTCAATCATGTGACCATCAAGGTCACAGGTCAAGGTCATGGTGACAACTAAGGTTAATGACCCATGAGCCACCTATTTGTGCCCTACAGGAGTTATTATAATCTAATGCTGTCTGATACTGTGCTAATTTCTGGAAGTGAAATTTATATAAAGATACCAACATGACCAATACTTGCTCCACATGTATAATTTGAACTGGTATCCATGGCAACCAGACTGGATTCATCATAAACAAAACTAAAGAAAATGACAATATTCTCACTTTTGTGCGATGCAATTTCAGAAGGCCAGTATAGCTGTAAGCGTTCATATTTCTGTATTTGGTGCATACATGGGATTAGTTTAGTCATGTGACTGTGGGGTCGAAGGTCTAGGTCACGGTAAAAACTGAGGTCAATAACCTTAAATCAGCCCATTTGCAATATGAAAGTGAATATAATCTCATTTTACGTTGCACTGTTAATTTATGTAGAGATGTCAACATGACCAATGTTCCCTGAATGTACGATGGAAATAGCATGTGATATATCATTTTAACTTGTATCAATGGCAACCAGGCAGGATTCACCACAAACAAAACTGAGGAAAAAGACCATGTTCGCAAACTGGCAGGATTTTGAATGGCTGTTAAGCAGTATAACAAGGTAATATAACAAGGCCAGCGTAGCCTCCAGGGTTTTTTTTTCTGCATTTTATAACATGTGAATAACTCAGTCATGTAATCTTAAAGACAAAGACGAATGATGAAAACTCAGATTAATGACCCTCAATCGATTTTTCTTCCCAACAGCAGTAAATTATATAACCTCTAAGCCAACCTTTTGTTCATGGCCAGTTTTCGGTCAATTGTTTTACAAGTTTCATCATTGAGCCACCTTATTTTTTTTTTTTTGACTATGGAAGTGTAGGTCTGGGCATCATATTTGTGGGATTTTCCTCTATTGTTTCAAGTATATGTAAGAAATTGTTCTCCTTTGGTGGCGATTACAAGAAACATATTGGAAACATCTTTAATGAGTCTTTAATCTTAGTTATGTTGGTAAATATTCACTTTTTTTGTATTCCTTGACCATGAAAACCCACATGTAGACACCAAATTCATGGTATTATCTTTATTAGTTTACGAGATTTGTAAAAAATAAGTATTTCAATTAATAGCGTCCCTAATTTGCATATTATAGATACATTTTTCATCTAATAATGAAGAAAAGTGGTCAAAAAGGGTTCTAGTAGTGTTCTCAGTTACTAATCATGATACTTTAATGAACCACACAAAATCTATAGGTTGAAACTTGAAAACAAATTGACCACAAAGTAAAATATGGGTGGCCAGTTTGATATATAAATTAAGGGGTGAAGGACTAAAAATTTGGCTTGACAACAGCAAGATTTGAAATCAGCAGGTCCAACAACATAAGAACATAACATGGTTTCATGAAAAGATAAGGAATTAGTCAGTGACTGATCTTTACATAGGTAAAACTGAAAATTTGTATACATCAATAATTGATTTATTGCCATGGCAACAATTTAGCACTGGTTGTTGTGGCAACATCGGTAGTTCCATGACACAGACAAATTCAGAAACCTGAAAAGATGCAGCTTCAGACAGTTGAAAATATACCAAAACTAATGAGGAATCCATGCAGGGACTTGTTTTTATGAATCCAACCTGCTTGCCATGTATTCCAGTAATACATATCAACTTACTTATTTTTGGAAAACAAACATAAGTCATGTTAGAATTATTATTATTATGTATTTACTGCGCCATATGCTTGAATTAACTGACTGAATAGAACATAATGAAATAATGTTCAGTTTCATTGCGCAAAATTGACTGATTATGGTCACTGACCTTAGTTTTTACCGTTACCTAGACCCTTGACCCCTAATCACATGACTGAAATATTCCCGTGCACGTGTGTATATGCTTAATACAGAAATGTGAAAGCTTAGACCTATGCCGGTCCTGTAGAAATGCATAACAGGCAGCAAAATATCACTTGTGTGCTTCGAAACCTATTCAACAAAATAATCCTATAGTACAAGCATTAAATAAATCAACTTTTTTCAGACCTCCATTCATTTGCATATTAAATGCCTTTGGTTGCGGCTGAGAGCTCTCAGGTGAGGAAAATTTAACTGTGCAGAAAAAGTTTCAAATTTCCAAGAAAGTATTAAAAACTTCTTTTCACAAAAGCTGAACTTTGATGTATTTGTTGGAAAGCCAGCTTATGTGCAATAGTAATGTAATATGACTCAATAGCAGCAAAGTTTTTTTTGGTCACTTTAAAATAAAAGTGATTAATGCATTTGTTATCTATGCTCAGTGCAAAATTGTAGTTATCGTGCAGATTCGTGGAAGGTGTGGGGCTTTACCACCCACTGTATACTGGCCCTGCAAATATGCATAGCTATCAACAAGCAGGTAATTTTCTTAGTTTTCTTTATGAGGAAACCAGCCTAGCTGCCATGGATACCACTTGACATTATATACCCATGGTATATTATGAGAGCATTGCTCATGTTAAAATCTCTACATAAATTACAAGTCCAGAATAAAATGAGATTATATTCACTTCCATATTAAAAATGGTTTGATTTAAAGTCATTGACCTTGGTTTTTACCATGACCTAGACCTTCGACCCCACAGTCACATGACTAAGATAATCCCATATATACACAAAATACAGAAATATGAAAGCTTACAGCTATATTGGCCTTGTGAAATTGCATAACAGGCTGCAAAATCTCGCAAAAGTGAGAACATCGTCATTTTCTTTAGTTTTGTTTATGATGAATCCAGTCTGGTTGCCATGGATACCAGTTCAAATTATATATGTGGAGCAAGTATTGGCCATGTTGGAATCTTAATATAAATGTCACTTGCAGAAATTAGCACACAGTATCAGACAGCATTAGGTAGATTGCCAATCAATGTAGCATTAGGTAGGATTTAATGTCTTCTTTTACTGCAAAAATTGACCAGATTTTTGCCTTTAGCCTCACTTTAGTTAATGATCTTGACCTTTGACCTTGAAGGTCACAGGAATAAAATATTTCTGCAAGTAGGTCATAATGAAAATAACAAATCACAGAAAACTGTAGGAACAGTGGAATCGCATATATGGCTTTTCGGGATTTCCCCCATTTGTCTATGTTGTGAAGGACATCCATTCATTTAGGATCGTTTGAACCTGGTTGTCATGGATACCAATACAACCTACATATCCAGAACAAATTTAGACTATGTCAAGTAACTGATGTATAACTTTTTGCATGGAAACAGGTATTAAGTGATACGCATAATGAATCTAAAAAATATTTTTTTGTGAAAGAGGGCCAACTTTGTACATTTAACCCCAATTCTCACTATGACAATGACCTTTGACCGTAAAGGTCACATAACCAACATGAAGCATGTAGTTAAAAGATTTGATTATGTAACTTGGATGGAGTCTGTCAGTGCTAGTGGTATAGAAATTTAAAGAAAACTAAAATTTCCTGAAAACCTGGGTTCGTAGCTATGGCAACATATTTCAAGCTATGTTGCCATGGGAAAAAATGGTTATCCCCCGTAGCTTGATAAAGCTACTTCTGAGGATTCCGAAAACTACAAGATTGTGCAGTGCGTCAAGCAAGCCACTTTTTGTGACATAGTAGCGTATACTAAATACCCTAACGAGTGAATCAGACCGATTTTAGAAAAATCTTAGTGGAAGCTTCCATTGAATAAAGAACCGGAAAGTATAATTTTAATCTCTTCAGTTATTTAGATGATAATAGTCTGACTTTTTTGGGAAATAAAATCTTTCTGCTATTCTTGGGTAAACACTTTTTTATTGTGAAAGCATGTTCTTCAATATTTACATTATGATAGTTAAAATAATACTTCTCAATATTTTTTTAAAGTTTGATGATATTTATTAAGGGACATTATGAGAATGTTTTCCACATTATTAAATGTTATCAAAATACAGCAGTCATTTTTGGGAAAATCATTTGAAATATAACTATCAGGGAGCACAGTTTAAAAATGAGTCAATATTAGTCATATTTACAATTAATCAAAGCGTTAATTGTTAAAAGAAGTGACCCAAAAATATCACTAATATACACAGTTAGCTGTAACTTCACAGCCCAGCGACCTAATTATGTACCTGTTTTGCTTAATAAATTTTTCTTATAGTCTATAGGCCGGCTGTTGTTATTAAAGGCCCAGCAATGAAATAACAGAATAATTAGATGTTCATAATTCTTGTTCCGACAAGCAGACAATTCAGAAAAATTAAAAAATATGAATCCATTTCTCTTGTTTTTCAAAGAGAAGATTTCTTAAGTCAATACACAGCCTATTGGCTACATAGTTTAACCAATCATTTTGCTTAACTAGGTAAACTAGCAAAGAATGTCCATAATAAGGTCGCTGGGCGGTTAGGTGACAGCATACAATGTTTATATGTGAATTGCAATTGCAGATTTCAAGATGGTCCCCCAATGGTTTAAGAGGGCTTTCCCCTTCGGCTTCAAGTCGGAAGCAATTGCAATTGCCAAGTTAGCTGCTCCTCTGGTAAGTATCAATTCCAGTCTATCTGCAATCAGTTTTTTCTTCTTTAATGAACAATTGCAGTATGACAAAATATACAAACAGTCCGACCTTTGGTAAAAATATCACTCATGCATAGAATTGGGAAATATCCAATTATAAAATATAGCGGAATCTTATTTTCTAGTTATTTATATATTTTGTAATCCAATTTTCTTTAATATGTGTTTCATTTATTAAAACCAACTTTTTTTGTGTTTTGATGTAATTAGCGTTTGTATTTTATTGTAACTTTTGTAATTCGGGTAAATGACCAGTAGGCATCTGCCAGCCATTTTACACATTACTGATCTGAATCTGTACAAACTGAAGAAAGGTCCAATAAACTGAGTAAGAAGAACACTAAAGGGCCTATCTCACATAGCCGAGTGACAATGCCGAGTGATGCAGAGTGCTTAATAAATTAGGCAGTCGGGAATACACGGCTCTGCACGCCGACCACTCTGGAAAAGCTCGTAAATACACGGCAATACTCGTAGAACGATCGTAAAGTTTTAAACATGTTTAAAACTTTTTAGGATTGTCGCCGAGCAAATTTGCTCTGAAATTAACTCTGGGAGTACACTTGGTCACACTGGGAGTACACTTGGTCACACTGGGAGTACACTTGGTCACTCTGGGAGTACACTTGGTCAGATGGATTGCTGTATGGACGTGATTTCCTCGGCGAGTGGTCGGCGTGTGAAGAAGGTGTGCAATCTGGGAGCAATCGGCGAGCAATCTGGGAGCAATCTGGGAGCAATCTGGGAGCAATCGGCGAGCAATCTGGGAGCAATCGGCGAGCAGTCTGCGAGCAATCGGCAAGGCCTTGCTGACTTGCTTTTTCTAGTCATCAAATGACCAAGAGTGAAGCCGATTGATTGCTTTCCAGCGATCGTCTTTACTCTGCATCGTCACTCGGCTATGTGTGATAGTGGCTTAAGACTTGCAGTTTCAAGCACAAAGTGAACATTAACAATATTAAACTGTGCAGCTGATGGGCTAATTAGGACAGGTAGGGAACATGGCAATGAGACGAAGGATGAAACAGCCATCCAACATGGGCTCGACCGGGAATTGAACTCGGGACCCAGTGGTTGGAAGCCCAGTGCGATACCACTGAGCTAGGCCCCCACCCCAAAGAAGTACACTTAAAATACATTGGTAACTTCCGAATTATATGAAGAATCAGATGTGCTTTATTTTATTTGACGATACATTGAAGCTGCTTTGCAATCGGTGTCTATGCAGAGGTGAGTAAAAGATCCCACCCATGAAGTAAATGGGTAACAGGTGTAGGCTCTAAGCCTTATCATCTCATCATTATGCCTGCCTGCAGCTGGTCAAGTAAGTTGACTAAGATGAAGACAAGGAGACATTGAAAACATTGAAAATTGTAATTACACAGATAAAGGCATTAATAATGTGAAAATTTTGTATTGTAATGTTATTTTTATTACTATCAACTTGAGCATTATTTATGTCATGTATTCGTACAATGTATTTCATTTCCATCAATAATACCTATTTGGTAACCTTTAAAACACTTGAAATGACAATGGGTTCTTGAACATGTCAGGTCAAGTGAGCCATTGAAAATCATCAGATCATGCCCGTTTTCCATGAGAAGGATAAACATATGGAAAACGCATGGTTTTTAGCTAATTATAATGAGGCAAAAACCATGCGTTTTCCATGCATTTATCCGAACGCATGGAAAACGCACGTGGCATGTATACTGCTGGGACTCGATATTTATTCAACCTGATGCAAAATACCATGAAACATGACGGGACCACTGCCTGGTTTCCAACCACTGAGTCCCGGGTTCAATTCCCAGTCGGGCCTAAGTTGGTTGGCTGTTTCATCCTTCATCTCATTGACATGATTACCTGCCTGTCCTAATTAGCCCATCAGATGCAGAAATACAGGACATAAAGCCCTAATCCACACCAAAATTATTTTCATGAATTAATGTTGATGACTAGCCACTAGCCAATGTTGTAGGCCATACTACTTTCGGAAAAATCATGTTTACTAAGCGCCTAAAAAATTTATTTTTCAGATTCTCACACAAATAACGCTGTTTCTTATGGGACCAGTAGCTCTGATATTTTGCGGCCATCTTGGAACGGATGAGCTTGATGCTGTCGCCCTGGCTAATTCTGTAAGTAATATTTTATAGTTCTGTACATACTTTATGGAGTCAAAGGGCTTTTTGTTGAACAGACTGTAGCTCAGTAAATTAAAACAGCTTTTAATGTTTTAAATAAAACCATAGAATAAATAAATACCTGTGAATCCCATATTGCTTCAAATCAGGAAAAAATAAGTTTCACCACACACACACCCTTGACAGGCCTGTTCAAGCATGAGCCTTTCTCAACTCCCTCGGGAGTACACTGCCGTAGCATGGAATTTTAACCCAGGACCTTTTGATCAGAGCTACCAAAAGTATAAAAAACTATTTACGATCAATATAATTGTGACTGCCTTTCAGATGATAAGCGTCTTTGGTAACACTATAGCTGTTGGGATGTCATCGGCCTGTGACACTCTATTTTCTCAGGTGAGCACTGCAAAAAATATTTTTCTTAAAATAAGAAAAAAAAAGAGTCTAACATTAAGTGAATCTTTCTGAGAATTTAGGCAGGAAAATTTTTTTTTAGTTTGCTTATATGAAAAAACCACACGAGTCACTGATCTGTTTGACAGATCAAACGAGGTGGGTGCGTTAATTGTTCACCCATTTGGAACTTAAAACTTTTAAAATCGGATGAAAAATGACGTAGTTATTTAATAATACGTACACAAAGCCAGTCGATATTTCGAATGGGAACAAGACTGAATGCAGCGTCACCAGCGTCATGAACGTCTTCGACTCGCGATTTATTTTATGCATAACTCAGTCAATTTTAGTCCGATTTAAAAAAATTGAAATTTTTTATGTATATAAATTATTTGATCTTATGATATAAGGTTTGTTGTAATCTGTCGAATCAACTTTAGTCACGCCAGCATTTTTTCGGTCGTACGCATTTCGTCCTTATTTGGACATGGCAACGTCATGGGCTTCCTTTTATGGGCAATCCTCATTCTGTGTGAAATGATAAGTAGTTTCACGTGATATGGCTGCAATTGGGGAATAATACTTGTTATTTATCACATATTTTGTTCAAGTAATATATTTATTTTAGTAATATTTTCATATCCATAGCATTTGGGAATTTAGTTCTAGTCAATATCTTATTTTGAGTCATAACTGAAAGAAAAGGTTAATTAAAAAGTAAATAAAAGTGTACTTATACATTATTACGGACAGTGCTGTTTCTGATTCTGATCTTGTGACATTTCAAAATAATTTTCAGTGAAAGTAACAGGGGTTCATTAACCATTGTTTGTGAATTTATTTTGCAGTTTTATGGGAGCAAAAACAGGGAAAAGTTGGGAATAGTTTTACAAAGAAGTAAGTATGACTAACTAACTCAATTATTAAAGGTGCACTGTCTGTCAAATTTGCACATGAAAGTAATGATATAAATCAATACTGCCTTCTTGTTTCATGATATATTTTACCATTACATGCCCATTTTCGGTCAACAATTTAGTTTTAATTTACAATAAATAATATAAATATTATTATTTTTCATGCCATCAAAAACTCAATATGTAAACAAACCCAGTGATGAGGTCACAATGCTAAACAATGGTGATGATGTCATTTCCATTGTGTTTGCAATGTTTTGGTCTGGATTTTCTCTCAATGTATACTTTATTTTTTAGTAATTGATGTCTGATGAAATCATTAGATCACACAAATTCAGTGTGCCTTGATTAATAAGTTATTTATGAAGTATTTGATTGAGTCTTACAAAATCGCAAATTTGACAGACAGTGCAGCTTTAAGGTAAAAATATTTGAATGCTGTCAGTCAATTAAGGTATGACACCCATTGCAGCTTGAATCTGCAAATTACCTGTTCAAACGTGAGTCTTTCTCAATTTGCTGCGAACACACAGCCAGTTATAAAGCACTACAGAATATACCATTTGTATTGCTTCATTTTTGGTGAAATAAAACAAAGTAACTCTAGTTAGCTACTTCTGTCTAATACTAGCTTATAGTTGACTCACTCCAAACCACAAAAAGGTGGCGCCCTCTGCCAAACAATCAACATATTTATTCAATATATTTAATCAGCAATTTATTAGATATATTTAATTAGCGATTTATTCAATATATTTAATCAGCAATTTATTAAATATATTTAATCAGCAATTTATTAAATATATTTAATCAGCAATTTATTAAATATATTTAATCATCAATACAGTTATTCAATTGGTGATGTAGATAAAAAAAAATATATATATTTATTAAATATACTTAATCAGCAAAACTAGCTGTTATTCAATTGGTGATGTAGATAAAAAAAAAAAATAATATTTATTAAATATACTTAATCAGCAATACTGTTATTCAATTGGTGATGAAGATAAAAAATTTAAATAATATTTATTAAATATATTTAATCAGCAATTTATTAAATATATTTATTCATCAATACTGTTATTCAATTGGTGATGTAGATAAAAAAAATAATAATATTTATTTAATATATTTAATCAGCACTGTTTTTCAATTGGTGATAAAGATTAAAAAAATAAATCATATTTATTAAATATATTTAATCAGCAATTTATTAAATATATTTAATCACCAATACTGTTTTTTCAATTGTTGATAAAGATAAAAAAATAATAATAATATTTATTAATTATATTTAATCAGCAATACTGTTTTTCAATTGGTGATAAAGATAAAAAAGGAAATAATATTTACAATAAAACCATGAGAAATTAAAAAATTTGTGAATATGAAATCCTTAAGACTTCGTTTAAAATCACAGACATCGTTAAAAACTTTTAAATAATCTTGGAGATTGTTCCATAAAAAAGCACCTTTATAGCTAAAAGAACATTATTATCTACAGACGATCTAACTCATACACTCTTTCAATATCCCTGTATAAAACGAAATCACATGAAAAAAAAAATACTTGGAGATAATAAATATAAAAAAATGTTAATTAGTTTCACTCATCATTTTATGTTATCCAGATAGATATAATCTTGCCTACATGGCCAAATGTTCCACGTGCATTTTCCATGTGTTTGGATAAATGCATGAAAAACGCATGGTTTTCACCTCATTATAATTAGGCAAAAACCATGCGTTTTCCATGCATTATCCTTCTCATGGAAAACGTACGTGGCACAATTGGCCATGTAGTAGATATATAACATTTCAATTCACTATTTTCACGGAAGTGAAATTCATATGACTATATCACAACTTTTTGTTCGTACAATCTATACAGTATTTTAAACGATTAAAATTATTTATGACTTAGTGAGAATATATGCAGATCTTACATTTGAGCTGATTTGATCCTTTATGCAAATACTATGAAATTATATTAGCCAAATGCCAAACATAATCCAATTTTAATATTGGTAATGTATCTGGCCATGTAAGGCCTACCGTGTATTTAATTTTCAATACATTTTAGATATTTTATTATAATTCAAAATCTGTAACATCCTATTGATGTGTTTGATTGCAGGTATTTTCATAATAGGAATGGCCGTCCTTCCCTGTCTTGCCATACATTTAAATGCGGAACAATTCTTGGTCGCAATTGGACAGGACCCTGTGGTTGCAAGGTGGGTTACGTAACGTTTTATTGACAAATTGATGTTTTTTTTTGTGTGTCTGCGTGAATCAATTTTATTGACATGTAGAGGTCTCGAAAGATATATCCTAGATTCTAAATCGGGCCAGCGTCATTTCTACATCGTTTTGACATCACCCACATAGTGCCGACGTCACCCACATAGTGCCGATGTCAAAACGATGTCAGACGCTATCTGTGATGTAAGTGTTGAAGAGAGGGCTACTGCCAAAACATCCATAAATGTTAGTTTCATAAAATACAGTCGACTCTTGCGACCTATTCCTGGCAGTAGCTATAATTACCTAAAGCCAGCTGCTTTTGTCCACCGCTAGCTTATAGTCGGCTTACAACTACCACCACTGAAAAAATATAAACCTTCATAAATGTAAAAAATATATCCAATATATAGTAATATTGTATATGTATATGCAATAGACATTTCAACAAGAAATGACAAACATGTGTAAGTCACGCAAAAAATGACAAATATGCATAACTCACAACGTATGCACCAAATGGTGCTGCGTTTACTTTTAGATCTGGCTTTGAGTAGCCAGCTATAGCCAAATAGTTCCATTTAGTGGAAGGGACCATCGAATAGCAAAATATATCTAGCTTTGTCTAGGTTTTATTTGACCGGTCGTTTTTAATGCAACTAACTGTAGCTACTGATTTCGAACCAGCATATATATATTTTTTTTTTATATGTCTTGACCACAACTGTGGGTGTGATTATTTGCTAACTCCATCAAAATATATTTCTTGTCTAATTCAGATTGACTGGAACGTATTTATTGCACTTTATACCTGGATTGGTGGTACGATTCTTTGCTATTCATATATATCCCAGATAGCATTCCAATTCGGCCCAGCATCGTTTCCAAGTAGGCCACTGACGTTACAACTTGGTATTAGCACCGGAGATATCGCGCCGACGTTGAAACGATTTGGAATGCTATCTGGGATGTTGCAATTATATATTATCATATCAATTATCTGTGCAATTAACAACTTTGTATCATTCAATTGCAGTCTCTGTTCTTGTTTATGAGCCTGATGAAATACGTCCAAAATCAGGTTAGTAAATTTACAACTTAACAAGAAACAAATTAATATAGAAAGAGTGTGTGTGTGTGTGTGTGTGTGTGTGATTAGGGCTTCACGTCCTGTATTTCTGCACCTGATGGGCTAATTAGGACAGGCAGGGACCATGGCAATGAGGCGAAGGATGAAACAGCCATCCAACTTAGGCTCGACCAGGAATTGAACCCGTGACCCAGCGGCTGGAAGCCCAGAGCGCTACCTCTGAACAATGCCCCCGCCCCTTAATATAGAAAGAACAGATAGACAGACAGCCATACAGACAGATAGACAGTGCAGCAGACTGTGATTCCTGACTGACAGACAGAGAGGTAGCATAACAGACAGATTGATAGGCAGCTAGACAGACAGCTAGACAGCTAGACAGCCAGACAGACAAGCTAGATTATTACGAACGGGTAGTTACAGATTGTCATGTATCGACTACCTTAGACCCCATTTTAATGACTATATATTTAGAATTTATGTGTTTAAATAGGATATTCATAACAATTTTCTCTGATCAATATACCACAGTTTAGAACTGAACAATCATTTATTACTTGATTGGTTGGAGTAGGAGAGGCAAACTCCAAAAAAGAGGCATATTTAAGAAGTTGGTGACACATGAAGGGTTGATGGTCAGATTACACATCATTTTATTCCCATGATCCTCAACTGTTTGAATTTTTATGTTTGCCATGTCAAAAGTGTTAAATAAGGGTCTTAAAATTTGTTCACATGGCAACAAGTCCCTTAATTTTTAAACCCAATATTTAAATCAGTTTTATCCTCTAATTTTTGCAATACAACTGAAAAAAAAAAAATCTGATATTTGACAAAAATTTAAAGGTGTCTACAGCAATGGGAAAACAATATAAAGTATTTAAAAATTGTATAACCTGTTGCCATGGTAACAAAACAAGTGGTGTCTTTGCTGATTTTTCCCAAAAGTACGTATTAGAAGTTATTTTCTGTAATCATGTAATATATATGATCAACAAATAAGCATTATCATTCACATGATTTCAGTTTTATTAAAAATAATGTTTCCATGTCAACCAGTTTGAAATGTATAAGTAATTTTTCAGTGAATTGTGCAGTGACTAAACTTTTGCATTACAGCCATAAATTCATACTTATAGCAATGTTTGTCAGAAATTTTATAATTGATATCAGGCAAGATAGGGGAGCTTTATTCCATTCTTCACAATAAAATTTTGTCCGCAGCATGTGTTTTGAATTATCAGAAATGGTGTCAAAAATGGCCACTATCAAGCAATAAATTGCTATATCTTTGTAACTAATTGACACGGCAAAACACATATAAGGTCTATGACTAGGTTTTTAGGGTCAAGGAATTGAATGAGACTATCCAGTTTAAGATATAGTGTTCAGGAACTGGGATATCCAAGATAGCGTCCAATATGGCTACCATAAAGCGATGACTAGCTATATCTTTACAACTAATTGACACAGCACAACAAATTTGGGGTCTATGACTAGGTTTTTTTGGAGTCTAGGAATATCTTAAAATGGATAGTTTCATTGAATAGTGTTCAGGAACTGGGATATCCAAGATGGCGTCCAATATGGCCGCCATGAAGCAATGACTAGCTATATCTTTCTAACTAATTGACATAGCACTACAAATATAGGGTCCATGCCTAGGTTGTTGGGTCAAGGAATTCAATGAGACTATCCAATTTAAGATATAGTGTTCAGGAACTGAGATATCCAAGATGGCGTCCAATATGGCCGCCATCAAGCAATGAATGGCTATATCTTTCTAACTGATTGATACAGCACAACAAATATGGGGTCTATGCCTAGATTTTTTTGGAGTCTAGGAATATCTTAAAATGGATAGTTTCATTGAATAGTGTTCAGGAACTGGGATATCCAAGATGGCGTCCAATATGGCTACCATAAAGCGATGAGTAGCTATATCTTTACAACTAATTAACACAGCACAACAAATTTGGGGTCCATGCCTAGGTTTTTTGGATCAAGGAAGTAAATGAGACTATCCATTTTAAGATATAGTGTACAAGAACTGGGATATCCAAGATATATTCATAATCATAAAGCAAAAGTGAAATAAAATTGTAAAAAATATGCTTGGAAACATACTAATAGAGATGAATATATATTGTAGGCCTATTTACCTCTGCATGGTGTTTGCTTTTTCCAAAGGAAACCTCGCAGGTCACTATTTATCAGCACCTGATTGTTGTCGAGTTTTTGAACCAACAACCCTTGTTACTAGGCACACACTCTCACCATTAGGCTATTTCATTTAAATGAAATAATCATATATTTCAAAATATTAATTACATATTTATGTGAATCAAATATCCATACTCATTATTCCTGGGTTGCGCAGCTGCATTGATGTAATTAAACATATTTTTTAACAAATTTTATGTATGCAACATATGTACCCAAAAGACATTTTGAAATATTTTGATTTACATTTTAATCTTTCTATACATAAATCAGTTTCTGCTCAAAAGCCGTTTGTCCAGGTAATATTGATATAATTATTGACCTATCTAATAAAAATTAAATTTAAGCAGGCCTATGTAGGCCTATGGATTCACAGTTTCACATAACATCTTTACATTTTAAGAATCACAGTGTGGATTTTATATTTACCTGGGGTTTTGCTTTTATCGAAAGCACCAACAAAAAATACAATCTTTCAGTCTCAATACTTTCAAAGAAGCCAAAAAAAAAAATTAAAAAAAAAAGTAAACTCTAACAATTCGTGAAAAATCCGAAAACATGAAAACTATACAGATTAGAAAAACCTTTTCAGTCATATGACTGTTGCATAATTGTTTTAAAGATACAGTATAGGCTTTTACACAGGATAACGTTTCTTCTATAAAATTTCGTACTCATATCTATTTTTGTTTAATTTTAAACAGTGTTAATTCGTGTTATATCATGTACACTGGCCGAGCCAACTGACTGTAAACATGCTGGTAAAATGCAATACAAAGTATTTGAATAGATTACAAAAGTTAAAAACCATTCCAAACAAAGAGTGTGCAGAAAATATTACAATAATTTTCAAGTTTAGTTTTCAGAATTTTGTCTTTTATAAGGCCTATATGGTATTTATATTTATCTTTTATAATTATATGGTATATTTTTTTATTTCGAAGTTATTTTCATCATTTGTGGGGTTTTTCTTGCCATTTTCCTCTTTAGATTGTGAATAAGTGACAATGATCCTCTATCCTAACCAATCCAATCAAATCCTATCCTATCCTATCCTATCTTATCCAATCCTATCCAATCCTATCTTATCCTATCCTATCCTATCTAATCCTATCCAATCCTATCCAATCCTATCCTATCTTATCCTATCCAATCCTATCCTATCTTATCCTATCCAATCCTATCCTATCATATCTAATCCTATCCTATCCTATCTAATCCTATCCAATCCTATCTTATCCAATCCTATCCTATCCTATCCTATCATATCTAATCCTATCCTATCCTATCTAATCCTATCCAATCCTATCTTATCCTATCCTATCTAATCCTATCCTATCCTATCTAATCCTATCCAATCCTACCCTTTCCTACCCTTTCCTATCCTATCCTTTTATCGCTTGATGGCAGCCATATTGGATGCCATCTTGAATATCCCAGTTTCTGTACACTTGTTCTCAAAATGGACAGTTCATTGAATTCCTTGACCCCAAAAACCTAGGCATAGACCCCATATTTGTTGTGCTGTGTCAATTGGTTATGAAGATGTAGCCATTGACCAGTTCATGGCAGCCATATTGGACACCATCTTTGATATCTCAGTTCCGGTACATTATATCTTAAAACAGATAGTTTCTTTGATTTCCTTGACCACAAAATTCTAGGCAAAGACTATATTTGTAGTTCTGTACAATTAATTACAAAGATATAGCCATTTATTGCTTGATAGTGGCCATCTTGGACGCCATCTTTGATATTTCAAAGCACATGCTGCTGACATAATTTTATGGTGAAGAATGGAATAAAGCTACCCTATCTTGCATGATATCAATTATCAAATTTTGGACAAACATTGCTAAAATATATGGCAGTAATGTGGAAGTTTAGTCACTGCACAATTCACTGGAAAATTACTTAAAAATTTAAACTGGTTGACATGGCAACCTTATTTATTTAATAAAACTGAAATCATGTGAATGATAATGGCAGGTGTTGGTGCATGCCTTGTTTGTTGATCATATATATTACACAAATACAGAAAAAAACCTCTAATATATACTATTGGGAAAAGTTAGCAAAAACGCCACTTGTTTTGTTACCATGGCAACAGAGTTATACGATCTTTAAATAATTTACATTGTTTTCAAATTACTGTAGATACCTGTACATTTCTGCCAAATATCAGACATTTTGCAGTTATATTGCCAAAGTTAGAGAAAAATAAAATTAATTTTAATATTGGGTTTAAAAATTAAGGTACTTGTTGCCACGGAAACAAATTTTAAGACCCTTATTTACCACTTTTGACATGGCAAACATAACAATTCAAACAGTTGAGGATCTAGGGATTAAGATAATGTATGATATGACAATAAGGAATCATGACGTCACTAAATATGTTGATGAAATCACTATTGCAGAACATAATCATTCCCAGCCTCGTCATAGGATTCATCTGCAATGGCCTCAACGCTCTGCTTCATTATATTCTCATTTATGTGGTTGAAATGGGAATCGTGTAAGTATGCCAAAGTTAAAGATAACAATAGTGGATTTTCACGGAAGGTTCTCTGTGTTTCCACCAGGTGGCTAAAACAAAATACTGCAAATTCTATTGGCTGAAAAAGTTCCCGCCCTTGACTGCGATTGGCTAAAGCAAAGTGCATCCAAGCAGCAGTATTTTTAGCGCATTTTAATGTATATTTGACATCTTATTATTTAGTTGATTTTTGTCATTTTTCTGAGAAAGTTATATTTATGAAATCAGTTAGTTGTATACCTACTGTGTCAGGGCTGTTCAGTGAAAAGACTATATTATCCAAATACGAGAAATATAATTAAAATTGCCCAGAGTATAAACAGAACAAGGCAAATAAATGACAAAAAATCAGTTAGCATGCATTTGGAATGAAATTATTCCACAACTGCCGTCATATTTTGAGGTGGGAAAGTTTCATTAAAGGCAAGTAATAGAACGATAAAGAGTTATCTGATATACATAAATTATCAACAATCGTAATTCTAAAAATATCTCCAATTTGAAATATTATTCCAAATTATCAAAATTTTGATTCAACTACCATTTTATAGCATAAAAATTACTTTATTCAACTGTTTCATTATAATTCCAATATCATTTAAATACACATCCAATTATTCTCTCAACATCACAATGTATTCATATGCTTCTTCCGGTAAATAAACTTACAATCGAACAAACAAAAAGTTCAAGCAAAATACTGGAACAAGGAAAATGATGAGAATTGCTATTGGAAAGTAAAGTATGGAATGGTGATTATTTAAAAGAAAATATTTGGAAATGGAAATGAACTGCACTGTGCCCAAAAGTATGTGATCTTTTGGACACGACTGTATATATCTAAACATATCAATGCTCTATTCAAATTTAACAAATATACATATTACACTGAAACTAAAATATTGACAAAACCTGTTTTGGCAGCCAAGTTGGCATCCATCTCTATGGCCATTTTGAATATTTCGAAATTATTGATTGATTGATTGATTGATTTATTGATTGCTTTATTTATTAAGTGATTGATTGCTTTATTAATTAAGTGATTGCTTTATTGATTGATTGATTGCTTTATGCTATATTGATTAATTGATTAATCAATTGATTGATTGATTTTTTTACTAATTAATTGAATGAGTGATTTCTTTTTTGATTAATTGATTGATTGCTTTATTGATTGATTGCTTTATTGATTGATTGATTGATTTATTTATTATTTGATTGGTCAATTGATTGATTGGTTGATTGATTGACTGCTTATTGATTGAGTGATTGCTTTAGTAACCTAAGTGATTGATTGGTTGCTTTATTGATTGATTGATTGTTTAATATAGTGATTACTTTATTGATTGATTGATTGATTGATTGATTGACAGGGGGTCTGCAATATCCCAGGCAGTGGCCTACTGCGGAATGTTTATTTTAACTCTTTTGTATGTGCTTGTGTCAGGCATGTACAAACCTACTTGGTCAGGTGAGATATGTTTATTTGCGAATTAATATGTTGATAATTTCTGTTGAATAAATTCATAATTAATATTCTAAATCTAAGACCAGATATTAATGTCATACTTGGCTGAGGTATAATTCTAGAGCTCAGTTTTAGTCATATCTTAATGATAATTAATGAAATCATTCAAGTTGGGAAGTTATACAAAATGGCACACCATTTTAGCCATGGTTAATTTAAAATCTTAAACTTTTTAAAAGTTTCGTTAGGCATGCAATTATGCGAATAATAAATGTGAACTACTTTCAATGTAATCACAAATATAATTTTCTTTAAAATAACTACAACTGCGATGTAATGATATTTAATGTTAATATGTATTTTCTATTTGACCTTGACCTTCAGGATGGAGTTGGGAATCTCTCGAAGATTGGGGAACTTTCTTGAAATTGTCCATTTTCGGTCTCCTCATGATCTGCATAGAATGGTGGGCCTTCGAGGCTGGGATGTACCTGTCAGGTTAGGGAGTTCAACCCACGACCTATTAATAAATCAAAAGTTTAAATAAAGCAAACATGACATATAGCCCCATTCACTGCTACGAATTTTGCGACAAACTTTGACTGAGTGGTCAAGATTCCTGGCAGTTCGCCAAAGTCACCTAAAAATAGGTCTTCTTTAATTAGCATAATTTTCGAAATTCTTTTGGGGAAGTGTTAGGAACATCTACGATTTCAATACGAACTGATACGACGTACCTACGATCTTCTACGAACTGATACGATGTGCCTACGATCTTCTACGAACTGATACGACGTGCCTACGATCTTCTACGAACTGATACGACGTGCCTTCGATCTTCTACGAACTGATACGACGTACCTACGATCTTCTACGAACTGATACGACGTGCCTACGATCTTCTACGAACTGATACGACGTATCTACGATCTTCTACGAACTGATACGACGTGCCTACGATCTTCTACGAACTGATACGACGTGCCTACGATCTTCTACGAACTGATACGACGTACCTACGATCTTCTACGAAGTCCTAAAAGTTCATAGAAAGCTATGATAATTTTTTAACATGTCCAAAAATTGTCTTTGCCTGTGAATAACTGTTAAGAACTGTGACGAACCCCGGCGAGTAGTTACAAACTTTTACGATCTCTGACGAACTTTCTGCAAACAAGTAGAGTTCGTAGGAGTTCGGCAAGGTGGGAACGTGGTTTTACATAACGTGTATTATTTTCAATGTTTTATTTTATGTCCACTGAGGTTAATGAAGTGTCAATTGTATCCTCGTATCATATGTCATTGTCTGATATGTTGTCTGAACATTTAAAAAGGAATTTTTAGGAAATATATTTGCTATTTTCAGGAATTTTAGGAAAAGTGCAGCTGGCTGCAAATTCTGTGGTTTTCCAGCTTGAGCTGATGGCTTACATGGTGAGGTTTATGCAGTATGTAGTATCTACAGAAACATTCAATCAGTCAATCAATCAATCAAAATTCAATCAATCAATCAATCTATCAATCTATCTATCTGTCAATCTATCTATCTATCTATCTATCTATCTATCAACAAATCGTTCCATCATTCTCGGATGTCTTTTAAGCTACCTCTAGGCCTTGGCATCGCCGGAAGCATCAGGGTAGGCCAATACCTGGGGTCAGGCAGTGCAACTGGGGCCATGACAGCATGCAGGGTTGCAGTCGCCATTGTAGGTAAATAATCCACAATAAACAATATAGTAATTATAACTAGAATTTTGTATTATTATTAAACTGGTGTTAGGGGTTATAAAGCCCTGGCCAACTCCACAATTTAAAAAACCCTGTTGCCACCCTTGGAGTAAATGTGCAACATGGTGTGGACACCAAGCCTAGCATCTCATCATTATATCTACCTCCGACAGCAGGTCAAATGTGATTTTAATTATTAAGTCCAACTTTATCTTGTAGTTCTCACCAGTTTGGTGACGGGGTCCCTAATGGCTGGACTCAGGTACCACTTGCCTCGAATCTTCACCCAGGACCAGTAAGTCATCATAGATTGTTGAATTATTTATATTAAAAACCGCCAGGTGGAGCGCATGCACCATGCATGCCTTCAGCTCCCTCTTGTGGAAGTGTGTGTATCTGTCGATTTCAGGTGTAGTGTCATCCATAAGAATAAAAGAGAATCCGAATATCAGCTGTTTCTCCATGTAGGTTTAATCAACAGAAATCCATTTAGCATCTAAATAGGGCAAAACCACACATTTTTGGTCACTCCTGCCGGAGTGATCCGTTCACAATGTCTTGAAGGAAGTGTGGGTAGTCCGGCGTCATAAAAAATGCGGACCGTTAATGCGAAACATGCGGACCAGGATTATGAACATGGCTTCAAACATTAAAGTCGTAACAACCAAAAGAAGTCACAGTATTAAGCGTTTTCACAATCGGGCATCCCTGAAACGTTTTTCATGCTGACAGCTTCGGCCTTAGACATCTTCAGCTATTCATCACTTAAGGGGGTTTCACACATAGCCGGATCGGACGCCGGAGCGTGCCGGAGGTCAACTCCGGAATACTCCCGCATACTCCGGGGAAAGCCGTATAGACATCGTGTTCATGTCCGGGATTGTCCGGCATTGTCCGTCATTGTCCGGGGCGCTCCGGGAGCACCTTGGGACTCCGGGGGAAAAAATTAAACATGTTTAATTTTTCATGCCGGAGTTCCCGGAGTAATTTAATCCGTGTAGACCCGTGTAGATCCGTGTAGACCCGTGTAGATCCGTGTAGACCCGTGTAGACGCCCAGTAGACTCCGCCGATCTCCGTATTGACTCCGGCATGTCTCCGGCTACATCCGGCGTCAACCGGGCATGAATATTTCGCCGCCATTAACGCCGGAGAGTACAAGGAGCCACAACGGATCCACACGAATGAACACGGTGTAAAGACCGGTGATATCCGCGAAGGCACCGTGAAAATCCGGTTCACTCCTCACTCTAAACGGGACCGTCGTGATAGCTCCGTGTTGCTTCTTGTTGAGACCGTATTGACATCGTGTACACATCGTCAAACATTTATTTTTTGTTGACATTTAACAGCTCTTTGATCCCGGAACCCCCCGGAGTGAAAGAAATTTTACTCCGGGACGCTCCGGCGTCTGATCCGGCTATGTGTGAAACCCCCTTAAGTGGCTAGAATTTTAATTTTTGTTTAACTGATTTTAAAAAAAAAAAAAAAAAGTTAACAATTTGATAAAAATATAGATAAAAATTTAAATATTCATCACCAATTTTGTCATATTTTTTCAAAATCAGTGAAACAAAAACTAAATTTCTAGCAACTTTTAAGTAGCAATGTTTATGGTTTCACAAAGCAAAAATAAATTAATTTTTCTATTTAATTTTTTTTGGTGAAAATTTGATATATTACTAGTGTAAATATATAAAAGAAACCTAAAAAACCTAGCTTATTCAGATCTATTGATTAACAATTAAAAACTAATTAAAAAAATTGATTTTTGTATTAACTAAATGAAGTGTTTGCATTATACAACGATAGACACGCATTGATTTCTAACTTATAAATATAGTAAACCTGTTGGTTTTAAGGTGTGCATGTTTGTTTAATTTTTGTTGTGAGCTCACAACAGGAATGCTAAAAAATCGGTAATATAATAACATATCTTCATGAACGAGTTTTCTAATATGAATCTTATTTGTGTGGAAAATTTTGATTTATTTATGTGAAAAGAAAAACACAGCCTGCTACGAACACTCATCTCTAAATTTAAAAAAAAAAAAAAACTATGTACATAACTTTTTCCAGTACTATGGAAGAAACAAGTGATTGGGTAAAGTTGGATAATATGGGCATACTAATGCTGTGATGAAAGTTAACATGGAAAATGGAAAATTCTCTTCGGTTGCTTTCATTTAGGTAATAAGCAAATAATCCTGATCATACATGGCCAATTGTGCTGCGTGCGTTTTCCATGAGAAGGATAAACGCATGGAAAACGCATGGTTTTTTCCTTATTATAATTAGCTAAAAAACCATGCGTTTTCCATGCGTTTATCCTTCTCATGGAAAACGCACGTGGCACATTTGGCCATGTATAATATGCATATTCATAATAGTTATGAAAAGCTTTAATCATCCGGCCTCTTTCGTTTGGAATTTGTGTAGGATTTATATTTCCATGCACTGAAAATTTCAAACTTATATTATATTAATCCTTATGTCATTCCTGAGTGACCCTCCCCTTCAGGGGAAATACTTATTTTCACAATTTCACCTTCTATCCCTCCATTTTCATATACAGTGGTTCTGCAGTTTTATCACTTAGCACAATCAGACACTTTTTTGCATGACACCAGAGAGAAACAAGCACAGAAATAAAGTCAAATTATTCTGTGTAGTTTGGACTTTAAATTACTGGAAAAATTAATCTTAATATTTTAGTGCGGGGCTATATTTCACCGAACCCTCAGCGCACCTGGCGGAATGTGTAAGAATTAGTGGACAGCTCCAATGTTGACAAAGAAACATTTAGAATTTGGCTATTACTTCAATGTTTACTATAACAAGCACTCAGATAAAACATCTTTATATATCTTTAAATTGATATTAGGCAAGTAAAAGACCCCACCCATGGGGTAAATGTGCAACATGATGTGGACTCCAAGCAGCCTGATCATCTCATTACATCTGCCTGCAGTTGGTGTTATTCATTAGATAATGTTAGATAATATATTATCCAATTATCTATCTTATTGTGTCTTATTTACTTGCCTTTTCTAATTCTTCCTTATCTCATCTCATCTCATCTCATCTCATCTCATCTTAATACAAACAATGCTAAAATTATTTGAATATTTTTTTCTATCATTTTTCAGAGAAGTCATAGACTTGGCAGCCAGCCTTCTGCCTGTTTTAGGTCTTTATATGATGTTTGATGGAATTTGTGTAAGTTGTCACATTTTCATTTGACGAAAATATATTTTAAGCTGCATTCCTATACAATGTGCTCATATAGATAAAAAAAATCCTAATATTGTGAAAATAAATTGATCTAAAATTATTATTTTTTTTTTTTGGCAAATTATAACCTAATCTGATCTAATCTCATCCATTCTTTTCATGTCTCATCTTGTTTTATCTAATATTATCTTATTTCATCTCATATTATCATGTATCATCTTATCTCATCTTGCCTTACGTTTTCATATCTTGTTTTATCTTGATTTACCATGTATTAGCCTAAGACCTATTCTATTGTATTGTGTCTCATCTTATCTTATCTTATCTCATCTCATCACATTATTTTTTGTCTAATCCTATCTTATCTATGCCTTTTTTAATTCTTCCTTATCTCATCTCCTCTCATCTCATCTTGTCCTGTCTCATCTCTCCATACATATTCTTATCTTATCTTATCTTGTATCTTGTTTTGTCTTATCTATCTTATCTTATCTTATCTTATCTTATCTTATCTTATCTTATCTTATCTTATCTTTACTTGCATTACCTCCTTGTATCTTTTTTTTATCTTATGTTATGTTATCTCATCTTATCTTATCTCATCTCATCTCATCTCAACTTATCTCATCTTATCTTATCTTATCTTATCTTACCCAGGGTGTGGCAGGGGGCATCCTCAGGGGTGCAGGGAGGCAGAGTTCTGGGGCAGCCATTGTCTTTGTGGGGTATTTTCTGGGACTTTCTGGAGGAATTCCTGTCATGTTTCTCACCGATCTGCAAGTATTAGGTAAGTCAAACCATAATTGGAACTAAAAATAGAAAAATAGCTGATTTTATAAATTTTGTTATAGATTATTAATATCTGCAATTACACTTTTGATATTCTGTATGCAACATAATGTTAATTTCTGTCATTATGCATAAAGAATAATCCAAATATTTGTGATTTAAAAAAATATATATAAATTTTCATATTTTTCCCTCTCAACAAAGCAGCAAAACTATTGCTCTGTATTTTATAATGTATAATTTATTACCCATAATTCATTCATTGCCCAGGCTTTTGGATATTCCTCGCAATTGCCCTGTTCCTCGAAGCAATCATCTATTGTGTTCTTTTGGCCAAACTGAACTGGAATTTGGAAGTTAAAAAGGTAAATCATTATCATTTCTTGAACTGCATAAAGCCAAAGAAGTTCCTTACTAGATGTGTGCATATATGATCGTTAAAATGCACATTTCTTATTTGTTTTTTATTAAAAATATATTAGGCATTGGAACGAACTGCCCAACATGAAGATGATGAGTCAGATACATTTAATCCAGATGACGCAACATGTGAGTGTGTCTGTCCAGCTGTCTGTCTATCTATCTATCTATCTATCTATCTATCTGTCTATCTAACTATCTATCTATCTATCTATCTATCTATCTGTCTATCTATCTATCTATCTATCTGTCTATCCATCTATCTATCTATCTATCTATCTGTCTATCCATCTATCTATCTATCTATCTATCTATCTGTCTATATATCTATCTATCTGTCTGTCTATCTATCTATCTATCTATCTGTCTATCTGTCTGTCTATCTATCTATCTATCTATCTATCTGTCTATCTGTCTATCTGTCTGTCTGTCTGTCTGTCTGTCTGTCTGTCTATCTATCTATCTACCTATTTATCTACCTATCTATGTATGTATGTATGTATGTATCTATCTATCTATCTACCTATCTACCTATCTATCTATCTATCTATCTGTCTGTCTATTTAAGTCTATCCTATGCTATTATGTTCACATTTTTCAAAATCTAATGTTATCATTCTGTATAAGCTAACCGAAGCCATTGTTCCATCTAATCTATCTAATCTAATCTATCTGGCAAATCTATCTATATATATCTATCTACCTACAGATGAAAATTTCTTTAATTTTCGAATTTTTAGAGTATCAGTGGAAAAAAATTACTATAGTATGATTTTAACTTTTCATCAATTATCTAATATATATGTATCATTTATTTTATTTCCAGTCAACATTTCAACGATATCCTACTCCGATACTGAATTTATGATCCCAGTCACATCGTCACAAGGAAATACCCCAAAGTGGTCGTTGCTATGGAAACGTTTATTGACATTCGGCGCGTGCGCAGCTGTATTTTTAGCAGGATTATTATGTCGGATTTTAATCCCACTACCCGAAATCCCTGAACGAGTAGAATTCAATGTGACTACAATTTCAGCAACTTTGAATGATACTCTATGAGGTTCCTATGTTGAGGCAAGAAAAAGACCCCACCCATGGGGTAGATGACTTATATTTGCCTGATCTCATCAGCTCTTCATTACGTTTGCCATAAGTTTGAAAAGTTCCGGTTGACTGTCTGTGATATTATATGTAAGCAACTCATTCAAAAACGTGTATAATGGACAATTTTATATATTTATATATTAATGCCAAATTTTGCAAACGTAAAAAAAAATATAATTCATTTCAGTTTGTAGCAATCGTAATTTGTACATACTGTTTGTAAAGAAATAAACAATTTCTAAAGTATTTGTTTAATTATTCTATAACTGTGATATTGTCTATCTATCTATCTATCTATATATCTATCTACATATCTATCTTTCTATCCATCTATCTATCTATCTATCTATCTATCTATCTACCTATCTACCTATCTATCTATCTATCTATCTATCTATATATCTACCTATCTATCTAGCTAGCTAGCTATCTATCTATCTATCTATTTATCTATAAATCTATACCTATCTATTTACCTATCTATCTATCTCTATCTATTTACCTATCATTCTATCAATTTATCTATCTTTCTATCCATCTATCTATCTATCTACCTATATATGTACCCATCTATCTATCTATCTATCTATCAAAACAGTAAAACATTTTAGGTCAATTAATAAGGAAAATCGCTCGATTTGTATACACTATCCACAGGCCTTATTAAAACGTCATGTTTATACATTTAGTAAATTCAATATCAGAATTTATTCCTCAAAACCACCTTATTACAAAGAATGTTTAATTATGGACTAATTAATTTTATTAAGGATTGTCTTAAGGCTTATATTATCACCATGGATATTATCGTAATTTTACAAAGCAAAAAGATAAAAGAACGAGTTTACATTGATTTTACTAGATTATTACTCTTATTTTACGGCTAATTTACACAGAAATAATGCAAAGCAACTTTATTTAGACTCAAAATTACGAAAATTTGACTGATAATTTAAGCCTTAAATTAACACCATAGAGTGACCCCCCCCCCCCCGCCCCCCGGGAACCCACCCTTTTCTATCTTAACCTATATATAATTCATCTTCTAGTTTATTGAGAGTGCCCCCCCCCCTCCAAATTTGAAACGTTCTCACAAATACTTTTATTTTCAGTGAGCACCCCCCCCCCCCCCTCTCAACTAACTATGCATTAGTTCAATGCATTTAAATGACATTTCTATCGCACCAGAACTTAATCACCGTGTCGTTAGGTTCATCAGCTCCGAGAATTTGCGAGATCAAAGCTGGTGGGGCTGTTTTTAGGCGCCATGAAACCAGGATAGCTGGCTATTTCTGTTCCCAAAGCCAGTTGCTGGCTGCTGCAGCAGATATATGCTCCACACTCCGAGCGAATGTAAGTAAATGAATGTTTTTCGGATGATTACGAATGTTTTTAAGCGAATTTAGTAACTTTTATTCATTGTTATTAATGTAGTCCATGTGATGTTAGTCTTTGCAATCTATTAATGTAGTTAGGGGAGTTTTTACAGGCCAAAATTTAGCAGATATAGGAGATATACAACTTAGTTTGTATACTAGTGCATAGTATATATAAGAAACAGCTAGTGTATATATATATATAGCCTACATATATATATATATACATGTGTGTGTGTGCCTGTAGATTTCATATCAATCTGTGAATAGCTGTCATTGAAACGTACACATTTAAAATTCATCATTAGGTCACGATTAAGAGTATGTACGTGTAACATGGTGTGGACTCCAAGCAGCCTTATCATCTCATCATTACGCTACAACCCCAGTAGCATTGAGACAGTTCTAAATTATGGACAATTATGGAATAATGTTTGTACGACCTTGTCCATAAGTTTGAGCTAGTAAAAGACACCACCCAGAGGGTAAATGTGTAACATGGTGCGGACTCCAAGCTTTATCGTCTGATCATCACGTCTGCCTGCAGCTGGTCATCTATAAACTGGCTTAGCTGACCATAGTGACCAGTAGCTATATATAATACAATGCAATACAATATAATACAATTCAATACAATACAATTCAATAAAATATAGTACAATATAGTACAATACAATACAATACAATATAATATAATATAATTCTATACAATTAAATTAAATAAGTCAATACAATTCAATGCAATACAATATAATATAATATTATGCAATACAATACAATACCATACATATAAAACAATTCAGTAGAATTCAATTTAATACAATACACTATCAGCTCATTGTCAAATTTTTCCCTGGACTAAGTGTCTTAACTTTATTTCGTTTAATTTATGCAAATCAAACGTTTTTTTTTAATCTAAAATGAATCAAATCACATGCCTATTACGTTTGAGGCCTATTCATTTCAGGAAATAGCCATGTTTTTTTAGTACACAAAAATATGAGTGGTATTTTAAGAGTGATATTTAATTTTCTTTCATTTGCTCACAACATCTTGAAATAATCCAATTAAATAAAAAATGAATCTCCAGTTTATAAGAAAAATATCAATAAAGTAATGATAACAACAGGGTTATATCTTAAAGAATCAATTTCGCTGACTTACAGGACCTAATAACATGAAATATTAATTCATAGTCGTGACCTAAATTCATTGGTGTGAATCGAAGCATGAAACTAAGGCCGGATTATCGATCTTCACCAATTATCGACTCCCAAGACCTGATGCTGCATCCAGCATCTTCCATTGTATGTCATTGTGTTGCAGTTGCTATGGTAACCATTGTCATAAACATTTGTAATTAATTCTTCATGCTCAACAAGATTAAAAGTTAAAGAGCTACAAGTAAAAAAGTATAAAAATGTTGTTTACAAAATATTACGTAAACAATTTGCTTGAGAGGAGAGGAGAGGAGAGGAGAGGAGAGGAGAGGAGAGGAGAGGAGAGGAGAGGAGAGGAGAGGAGAGGAGAGGAGAGGAGAGGAGAGGAGAGGAGAGGAGAGGAGAGGAGAGGAGAGGAGAGGAGAGGAGAAGGAGAAGGAGGATAGGATAAGGATAGCAGAGGAGAGGAGAGGAGAAGGATAGGAGAGGAGAAGGAGATGAGAAGGATAGGAGAAGGATAGGAGAGGAGAGGAGAAGGATAGGAGAGGAGAGGAGTGGAGAGGAGAGGAGAGGAGAAGGAGAAGGAGAAGGAGAGCAGAGGAGAGGAGAGAAGGAGAGCAGAGGAGAGGAGAGGAGAAGGATAGGAGAGGAGAGGAGTGGAGAGGAGAGGAGTGGAGAGGAGAGGAGAGGAAAAGGAGAAGGAGAGCAGAGGAGAGGAGAGAAGGAGAGCAGAGGAGAGGAGAGGAGAAGGAGAGGAGAAGGATAGGAGAGGAGAAGGAGAATGAGAGGAGAAGGATAGGAGAAGGATAGCAGAGGAGAGGAGAGGGAGAAGGAGAAGGAGAGGGAGAAGGAGAAGGAGAAGGAGGATAGGAGAAGGAGAGTAAGAGAGTAAGAGAGGAGGAGAGTAAGATAGGAGGAGGATGAGGAGGAGGAGAGTAAGAGAGGAGGAGAGTAAGTGAGTAAGAGGAGGAGAGTAAGAGAGTAAGAGAAGAGGAGAGTAAGAGGAGGAAAGGAGAAGGAGGAGGAGAGGAGAGGAGAGGAGAGGAGAGGAGAGGAGAGGAGAGGAGAGGAGAGGAGAGGAGAGGAGAGGAGAGGAGAAGAGAAGAGAAGAGAGGAGAAGAGAAGAGAAGAGAAGAGAAGAGAAGAGAAGAGAAGAGAAGAGAAGAGAAGGAGAGATAATCATTTATATAACTCAAATGTCTATACAGTTAGCCAAAACGTCTTACAAACTGTTTTAGCTAACAGCTTAGCAAAATAGATTTTCTGTCTACATATATAAAATAATCTTTTTTAACCATAAAATGATATTTGTTATAAAAACTCTCCTTAAATTATGCAAGAATACCCATTATTTAATATATACTTAGGAACACATTATACGTAAATTAAATTTTGTTTGTTTGTTTCTTAATTTCTATTTCTATATATATTCTCAGTTATAATATGATCTAAATATTCTAAAGATATACCATGTAATCTTTGATTAAAAATTACAAGTAAACTTGACCTAAAAAAATAAAATTTAAGTAAAATACATGACATTAAACTAGTTGTTTTAACACACAAATATTTAGCCATTGTAACACAGCAAATTTAACATCTAGGCCTATCTATAATATACCAGCTGCTTGTAGTTTCTAAGTATACAAATCTAATTCAGTTTACATGAACAAGCTTCAGAAATTGTAAGAGATTTTATGGCCTCATATCGATTGCTTGTGCTTCCCCAGAAGGGAGTCATGCTAATAAATATTTTAAGATGCAGAAAAAACTGCATTCTATATCAATGGGTCATCACTTTGGATTTTTCTCTTTAAATATTATGGATATTATGATTCAGTTAGATAAATTACTAAACATGTTATAAAATCGTTATTAAATGTTAATTATATGGTGACCTATATTATATAGGCACCTCTTAAAATCTCTTTCATATACCAGGAAAATAATTATAGTCTTTCATGTAAATTATATTCCATTTTATTCTATTCCATTTTATTCTATTATATTATATTCCATTCTATTCTATTCTATTGCAAACGCAGCATTTCATTCATGATCAATTATTCATATTAGTAATAAAATTCAAGGCCGCTCGTCAAAACATTAATGTCAAATATATTTCTAATATCTTATATTTTCCAAGAACAAAAGCTTCAAGGAATTGACATGATTTGGATTGAGGGGTAATTTTGATAGGTTCCATTTTCTATTCAGTGTAAGAAAATTTAAATCTATCTATCTATCTATCTATCTGTCTATCTATCTATCCATCTATCTATCTACCTATCTACCTATCTATCTATCTATCTATCTATCTATCTATCATCTATCTATCTGTCTATCTATCTATCTATCTATCTATCTATCTATCTATCTGTCTGTCTGTCTTTCTATTTATCTATCCATCTATCTATCTAGCTATCTACCTATCTATCTATCTAATTATCTATCTATCTGTCTATCTATCTATCCATCTATCTATCTACCTATCTACCTATCTACCTATCTATCTATCTATCTATCTATCTATCATCTATCTATCTGTCTATCTATCTATCTATCTATCTATCTGTCTGTCTGTCTTTCTATTTATCTATCCATCTATCTATCTAGCTATCTACCTATCTATCTATCTAATTATCTATCTATCTGTCTATCTATCTCCCTTTCTCTCTCTCCTGAAATAACCGTAGAGCAAAATGCCTAGAAATTCCAAAGGGCATAGAATAGACTATATATTATTAGAATAGACTATATATTATCTTCATGCAACTGCACTAAATATCTTCATGTATCACCCTCTTAGAAAAACACACACAGTTTGAGAGGGTGCGGGTAAAATAAGAATGAGGATGTCTGTTTATCACAAGAATCCTATTAAAAATCAAAGGTATGGCAGATTCTACCTTGGGCCAAAGTCCAAAGCTTAGCATAATATTCACTATATAGTCATTAACTAGTCATTTATTATAGTATTTCCTGGTTTCTGTGACTCAGTTACCACATGTTTACAATGTTGAGACATTTTACAGGAACTATATTCATGTTGTCATTATTAGTCACCAAAACAATTCAGTTCTGCCGACAACAACAGTTAGGCCTATTATACCCAGTTGTTTTTACTTGACGTCATGTCAAACAGACAGACAGTGCGATGGTCTGTTAGATAGATAGATAGATAGATAGGTAGATAGGTAGATAGATATATATGTAGATATATGGATAAATAGATAGATAGATAGATGGATAGATATATAGATAGATCTTCCTTCTTTCCTTCTTTCCTTCCTTCCTTCCTTCCTTCTTTCTTCCTTCCTTCCTTCCATCCTTCCTTCCTTCCTTCTTTCCTTCCATCCTTCTTTCCTTCCTTCCTTCCTTCCTTCCTTCCTTCTTTCCTTCCTTCCTTCCTTCCTTCTTTCCTTCCTTCCTTCCTTCTTTCCTTCCTTCCTTCCTTCCTTCCTTTAATGCAACTGCATGGTCTGAATTGGTCTGAACTGGTCTGAACCTTCATCGCCTTACATGACCAACAGCAGCCAGTAATGATGAGATGATAAGGCTGCTTGGAGTCCACACTATGTCACACATTGAGCTTGTCCCTGCAATATAAACATTGATAGTGCAATTGATTTCTGGAAATTCTGTCTTACTACAAATAATATATTTTTGCAGAATTAAAACAATGTCTACCAAAACGAGGTTATGACGTTGTACAACGACACAGTTGGTGAACTCGTGCATGACAGTGACGTCACCACATTCGACGTCGCCCACAACGTCACAGGTAACGTGACTGTGACATCATCAAAGATGGCTTCCTCCCTCGACATCCACTTGTGGCTGCCTTACGTCGTTCTGACCCTGGTGCTAATTGCAATGGCCGTGGCTTCTTTTGTGAAATACCACTACAAAAATAAGTAAGTATAAAAATAGATTATCTAAACTATTGCATATTAATGTAGACATGATCTTAACTTATCTTGTCTTGTCTTGTCTTAATCTGTATCTTGTCTTGTCTTATCTTATCTTATCTTATCTTATCTTATCTTATCTTATCTTATCTTGTCTTGTCTTGTCTTGTCTTGTCTTGTCTTGTCTTAATCTGTATCTTGTCTTGTCTTGTCTTATCTTATCTTATCTTGTCTTGTCTTGTCTTAATCTGTATCTTGTCTTATCTTATCTTATCTTATCTTATCTTATCTTATCTTGTCTTGTCTTGTCTTGTCTTGTCTTGTCTTGTCTTGTCTTGTCTTGTCTTAATCTGTATCTGTATCTGTATCTTGTCTTGTCTTGTCTTGTCTTGTCTTGTCTTGTCTTGTCTTGTCTTGTCTTGTCTTGTCTTGTCTTGTCTTGTCTTATCTTATCAATGTTCCATTCTCCACATGGGATTAACTGGATAGTAAAGTTTACAATACCCTGATTGTAAATTCTAGGAAGAAACTTCACAAATATCCATCAAATTACCAAAAGACTAGAGTATACCAGACCAGGCCATAGGTCAAGGTACATAATGTATGTCGAATGACTTGTTACGTGTTCTCAAAATGAGTGAATAGGAAAAAATTTAATGTGAAACACAATTCACCTTCAACTGCACAATATAACATAAATACGGTTGATATCTATTTGGCCAAAGTTACAAATACCTGCATACATTTAAGGATTATTGAAACATTGTGCCACAAATGTTGCGAGCAGATTGCGTATAGATATATCAACACAGTTTGATGTAAACAAACTGATTTAATTGTTGAGCACAACAGCTGGTCCCTAGATTGAGCGTCTAAATCGCTGATTCAAGTGATAAATTCTCTGATTTCATTTCAACTTCATAATGCAGATTACATCTAATCTATATTTTGTGTAAAATTGTTTGGTGTCATAATGAATTTATGAAGCCTTCTATTCTATTCTATTCTTTTATATTCTATTCTATTATGAAATTTCATTAATTTCAATATCTTACGCCCCCCAACATTGACATCAATGGAATAATTAGAGTCCTACGAAAAGGATTGCATAATCTGTGCCATTGCCTTCAACGCCGGATTGTCACTCAATATGACAGTGGCCAAAATCTATTGCATTCACTTCATTGTCTTCTTAATACTGATTACCTACCATCCAGAGCCTTGCTGGACTCATTATCTCTCTATAAAATAAATTAACTTCACCTAGTATTTAATTTTTCACGCCATCGAAAATCCAATATGTAAACAAACCAAGTGATGACATCACGATACTGAAAAATGGGTGCCATTTCCATTGTATTTCCAATGTTTTGGTCTTGATTTCTTTCAATGTATCATTTATTTTTTTGTAATTAATGCCTGATAGATTCATTAGCTTACACATATTTAGTGTACCTTGATCAAATAAGGTGATTTTCAATCATTTGATTAGGTTTAAGAAAGTAGTAATTTTAACAGCCGGCAGAGCTTTAAAATCATTATTGTAGTCTCACAGGCAGTGATAACATATTTGCTGCAATTATATCTGATCAAGAAAATAGCAACCACAAAACATTTTGTACATTAGCATTAGAAATAATTTGTAGAAAAGTGCTGCGTGAGATTTTTGACATCTCACCTTACTTTACAGAGATCGTTTTTTCTTCTGTCAGTGGGAAAAAATTGTTATTAATGTGGTATCTTACTTCACAGAGATATTAATGATCTTGACAGTAGATAAAAAACAAGGAGGCTTAGAAGTTAAGGGACCAAGCAGTTGACAAATTGGTCAGCTATACTGAAGGTTGACTCTAGACAGTTGTAGCGACCTATTCCTGGCTGTAGCTATCCGCTGCTAGCTTATAGTTGGCTTACACCTACCACCACAAAAGAAATAGAAACCTTCATAATGTATATCCAATATATAGTAACTATGTATGTGCAATAGACATGCATCTTTTCAACAAGAAATGACAAATATGAGTACCTCTCAACTTATGCAACAAATAGAGCTGCATGTACTTTTAGATTTGGCATTCAGTAGCCAGCTATAGCTGGAGAGTTCTGTTTAGTGGCAGGTAGCATTAAATAGAAGAAGTTGTCTAGCTTTGTCTAGGTTCAATTTGACCGATCATTTTTAATGGAACTAACTGTACATCGCAGCTGGATGTCGGTCACATGAGATGTTAAGTTAGTATTGCTTAGTACTGGGTGTCTATGCTGAGGCAAGCAAAAGACCCCAACATTGTGGTAATTGTGCAAGATGGTGTGGACTGTGTGTCTTGTTATTGCATCATTGCATCTGCCCCCTGATCATGCTGTTAACTTGTCAAATAAGCTGCCGAGCTCCGCGCAACTAGCATTTTCCTCCTGATAGCCCAGAAAGATCTGTAAGGTTTCTTTTGCAGAACAAAATATTCTAAATGGAGCACCTCACTGTCTTATTCCATTCAAAAAGCTTACTAGTCAAAAGAAAATGTATGCCTGACTAAGATAGCATAATTTGGACAGCTTATTAGTCAAAAGAAAATGTATGCCTGACTCAGCATAATTTGGACAGTCTACTGGTCAAAAGAAAATATATGCCTGACTCAGCATAATTTGGACAGCTTACTGGTCCAAAGAAAATGTATGCCTGACTCAGATAGCATACTTTGGACAGCCTACTGGTCAAAAGAAAATGTATGCCTGACTAAGATAGCATAATTTGGACAGCCTACTGGTCAAAAGAAAATGTATGCCTGACTAAGATTGCATAATTTGGACAGCCTACTGGTCATAAGAACATGTATGCCTGACTCAGATAGCATAATTTGGCCTACATCAGCCGATGTCACATCAATGTCATGCTGATGTAGCATGTTGTCTGAGGATGTGTTTTTTGTTTTATTCGAGCTTGCAAATTACATCCTACTTACTAAAAGTTGCCTTCAAAAATGCTTGTGGTGGTGGAGGATTAGGGATTTATGTCTTGTATTTCTGCACCTGATGGGCTAATTAGGACAGGTTGGGACCATGGCCATGGGATGAAGGATGAAACAGCCATCAAACCTAGGCTCACATGGTAATCAAACCCAGGACTCAGTGGTTTCAAAATTGCTTGTGTTGCAGTCACTTAATTTGTGTACCTGTAGCCATCAAGTACAGGTTTTACATTTTGGTGATATCTTATCTTTTCTTATCATCCTGTTCCAATATTAGCTGGTAAAAATCCTGATGAAAATGATCCAGTGTTGGTCATTGTCTGATGTGACAAGAGCTTATTTGCTTAATTGCCTATCAGTCATGCTGACAAGCTCGATGCACATAAGACGTCGTTAGCCCATTGTTCCCAGATAGCATTCCAAATCAGGCCAGCGTCATTTGTATATCGTTTTGGAATGCTATCTGGGTTAGTCCCAAACTATAGTATTATTCGAAGAGTTCTGACATAGCCAATATGAAGGAATATGTTTTGTATGGTCCCAAACTAGTATTACTAAAAACTACTTAATTATTTATGACTAAGCCAATGCAAAGGACTATGTTTTGATTGCAATACTTGTTCTTATTCACAGGATGAAGTACAGGGAAAAGCTGGAGGCAGCAAAAATGAAGATGAATAAACCATTCAGGAAGTACAGGGTGAAGTTGGGAGGCAGAGGCCTGAATGAGTCAGAGAGTAAGTTTGATGGATTCCCTGTGGCCAATGGCATCTCCATTTGCAGGTCTGACTCCAAAGGCAGTGACTACAGGAAGTGGATGGATTTAGACGTCAAGAGTTTTGCTCAAAACCACAACAATGATCTGATGGTCAAGCAGTCCCCAGCGCATTCGCAAGCTTTGGCCTACTCCTACAATAACCCGGCTTTCACAACGTCAGGCACGTCCGATTGTGATGTTGTCAACTCTGATTATGACATTGCAGTTTACAATGACGTAACAGACTCTACAGATGTTGATGTAACAGAGCTGGATTCTAGCGATGACAATGCAGCTGCTCGCATTGATGAGTTTTTGAAAAATCTCGGAATGTACACCGAATACGACAAATCGGATATGGAAGATGAAAAGTCATTATCCGTACGACACAATGCCTATCCAAGAGACAGTTCAACCGGATATGGCACATCAACGATGGTGACATCTGGTGATAGTTTTAACCTGGACACAGACACCGGTACAGAATGTGGGACTGTGTCGACTGTTAATCCAAGCAACCGAGACAGTTTTGTCAGCAACCGAGATAGTTTCGTCAGTTTTGATTCTGACCAGACGTATGACGCTCGCAGCCAAGAGGCCAGAATGGCTGGCTACGATTCCCTTGGAGATGCGGACGATGGAGTAGCTCGAGTATTCGTCAATGACTATGACACGTACCACACTGACACTGACAACATTGACACTGACGCTGACCACGAGCGCATTGACACAGACAGAGACACTGACACTTTGAACCGAACCGACAATTCCATCATAGAAAGAGACACTGAAGCTGGGACACAATCCATGTCACTGCCTAGAAGCAAAACTTCACCTGAATCAGCAGCAGGTAATAAGTCAATGCATAAAAGAGGTAATTGCCAGAAAGAAAAAAAAAACATAACACATAAAAAATGTAGCCTGAGCAGTGCAGAGCAATCAATGGACTTTTATTGGAAGCTTACTCTGCTCTTTGAAAAGCATATAAGATGTATGGGATGAAAAACCATCTCCATTCCCTGGCTGTCATTTTATCGATTTATAGGTGTAACTCTGCAGCAGACACACTGGAGTTGTGCAGGGATGTGTCATGGAACCAGTTGCTATGTATTTGTTAATCAGAAAGGGCGGGTCGTTTTCTAGCCCTACCACATACATGTAATGTTTTAGGTTTAAGGTAATATAAGGATTATCTTGTGCAGAAAGAATGAATTGTTTCTGAGAATGTCAATATTATGAAGTTGACCAAATGAAATATAACTGTGTTGCAGGGAAATTACAATATACATAATATATTTAGCACTACATTTTTTTATCTAATATTATTTGGTAACATTGGCCATTTACATTGTCAGAAGAAACCTGATGCTATCGTTGAAAGATTTCCTAACTTTGCTATCAATTATTATGGCAAGCATTATGATTAACGCAATACGACCAAGATTATTGTACTTGTTGCCATGTATACCAGAAAAAAACATTTCCGGTCCAAGAAACTGATAAAATGAGTACCAGTTTAAAAAAATTCCGAAAATTTCAAATTTGATGATACAAAATTTGAGGAGATGTGGATTCCAAATTCCAAATTTTGAGGGGTTGGCCCCCTGACTACACCATCTGATATGATTATTGGTCTATTCTTTGTTCGCTTGGTAGAACATGGCAAGTCTGCCATGGCATTTTGTGTACCCTGTGGTAATTAACAATTTTACATAATAATTTCAAGTAATTCAACCTTATAGTAAAACTTTAAGATTTAGGAAATTCAGCACCTATCTTACTCATGAAAGTGGATTCAGTAAATACACATTTGTCCACATTATGATATCTGGTCAGAATAATAATAAACATTAAATTATCCACATTGACATTATTTCCAAGCTTTGATCCGGTTTGATGGGATATTTATGGCACAACAGTTTGGCAGTCAAACGGCCATTAAATGATCGTGATACCTGGTTGCTATGGCAACCATTTGATGCTAAGTCTAGCCTTAGGTCAGTAATTGCAGCCTTTTGAACCCTCCTTATAAACTGGATCCCCCTGAAGGCTGGGGATAATGATGGCTTTCAATATGCCTCGTTCGCCCTTTTCACACATACAAAGAAAAGAAAAGCAGAGAACTTTTTTAATAGCAAATGAATCACACAGTAGTCAGGTAATAACAAAAACAGAAATGGATGTTAGGGGAGAGTGGGGCACCTTGAGCCCTGGGGGCACCTTGATCCATTGGCCAGTTGGTTTGACATTAACCTTGGAAATGGCAATGTTTTCGTCCCTATAGCTATAAAGAACTAGGTCGAGTTTCCCATAATGAAAAATGTGTTAATTCAGAATTTACACTTTTCACTACCACAGGTTAATAAAACAAGGCAAGATTGTTATTCTTCTAATATCTTCATTACTTGTAGAATCCAGTAGCCAATTTGTCAGTGTAAAATGGGCAATATATGACACCTCATTGCAGATAAGTTGTGATTTACCTGCATCACACCACATGTTTCATATGGAATTTGCAGGTGGGGCACTTTAAGCCTGGCCATTCAACTACTTTAAAACATACCATTTCATGTTATAAGCCTTTAACTATATTATTAGAATCCACTTTGACCTTCGGATTTCTTCATTGTTGTACTTCATATTAATTTGTTAATTGTTAGGCTCAGAGGTTGTTTATTCTCTGCTTTGTACATTCAAACTATTAACCTTTTTAATTGATAATTAATGTAAATTTGGCCAGGTGCCTCATATCAAAGGGGTGAATAAAGAAAATAAAGCAGGTTTATGTTCAGCCTTGAAAGCTAGATGTTAATTCTCTTGTGACGTTGATTTTTTTAAATACATTTAATACAGCAAATACAGGCATGTTTGAAACTTTAAGGCCTGACATTAATTCATTTGGAAATTTTCTAGTAAAAAAATAGTATATTTTATATAGTGTATTTTACTCAAGGCACACTTCTTGAGATTAACAAAATAGGCTTTGAATGGTTGTGAAATATTGCTGATTGCACTAAGTATTTGGTAATCCTTGTTTGTGCCACTATTGAAACAAACTAAAGCCTCTTTTAGCAAATTCCAGGTGTTTGCTAGGTTCGCTCAAGTTGCCCCAATTCTGGCTCAAGGTGCCCCTTGGTCAGGGCATCATGAGCTACTTAACCACAATTTTTAAAGACAGGATTTTCCTCTCTTACAAATAATATACAGTAAGACTGTATGATTGTCACTTTATTTTTATTGCTTCAAGGTGGAAAAAGTAAAAAAGTGGTTCATGGTGCCCCACTCTCTCATTTAGTCAAAAAGAAAGATAGATAGATAGATATATAGATAGATAGATAGTGAGATAGATAGATAGATAGATTGACTGATTGTTTTTTTGTGACCTCTTGTATGTATGGAAACCTGTATTAGTAATATTGCACTGATTCAGTGTATTATACAGCTAACTTTATTTTAGGAACACAGGTCTCTTGCCAATTAACCCCACTTCATAGCTGGTTTGTCACAGGGGTTCATAAGCTGGGGGCTCAAAATAAACCCACCTATCCGGTTAATACACCAACGTACAATTGGTTTCTCTAGTATGATCATTACTGGCACCAAGCCAAAGTATTGTATTATCTCGAATACAAGCCAGGTCTACAATAGAAGCCGGGGTCTGCATGAAATTGAGACCACCTCAATATTAAGAATTATTTTGAGTTGTTCAATCAGTGGGGTGGCCATAGTATGGGGTTTCGCAATGATAAACATTAACCCTCTGTGGGACTTGATATATAAAAGACTAATTTTCCTACATCCTGCTGAATAATATATAATATGCTTAAAAATATAGGAGGTTTACACAGGAAATATGTATGGCTTTTTCTCTTGTACAGGGAGCGGCATACAAACTTGCACCAGCAGCTTCTGCTACCTCTTTTGTTATTACCTCAATTGACAGTGATCGCATGCAGCTGCATTCTTACACACAAAAAAAATAATAGTCCTTAATACCCTTATGAATGTACTTTCTTGTTTCATTAAGAATAATAGATAATATGGATCTAAATATAGCACATACACACTTATCACATCTTCAGGTCATTTTCACCTCAATCTTTGCAATACAAGCATTAGATTATGTCACTGATCCTACAGATGTATTACAGAAACCTGTCTTGACCTTTGCGACCACAAACAGGACAAATATATTCTTGTTTAATAAGAAGGTAGAGCATTCACACCTTTGAGACGGAGAGTGCCATATTAAATTCAGGTCAATTTTCTGACTTTTCTGTCTAATTAACTGGCCCATCCTCCTGAAAATCGTACATATAATGCCAAAACCTGGTGCGTTCATGATGCCAAATCAATGAAAATATCCTAAACTATACTAATTATACCATTTAAATGTGTCTTAAGATTTGAAAAGTAATCAGATATTTTTTACATTCAGATTAGTGCAGATATTTTGATTGTGTCTGGAGTCACAGACCTCAAAGGCAGTTTGACTACACAAATTAGTCATATTTGTACAGTTCAGCCCGAGCGCAGGCCCAAATTTACCGTTCGCCGACTTTGGCACTCGCTCTTTTATAATAACCTAAAGTTAAACATCGTTCATGGCCCAAAGAGAGGTCTCCGGCCCAAACCGGCACTGACATCACAAATTTCCACATTTCGACCAATCAGAGAGCAGTATTTCCATCAGCCTCTCTACTGATGACGTCAGTGCCGAGGGGAGCGGCATTCAACAAAATGTGCAAGTTTATTTTGGAATTCCCTTTCATAGCATTTTTGGTTTGTGAACAACTTTATGTGAACAACAGTTGTAATCTATGTTAGGGATGATTCTGTGTCTTAACAATCCATGTCATGCTGTTTTTTCACTCAAAACATCAACGAAGTGTGGGCATAAGTTGGGGGCTGCATGGCCAATGGTTCGCCACATTTTCGTCAGCTGAAGTTGTCATGTGGCCCAAGTCAATGTCAAGATGAACAATGATATGTTTTCTATGAGTCTACAACGTTGATCAATTTTCAATATGACAAAGTGTGCATTTTTTAAGGCTGACTACTCTCAGACAAAGCTGTACTAATAACTAATATAGGGGGGATGGGCCTAGTGCAGTGGTAGCGTGCCGGGCTTCCAACCACTGGGTCCCGGGGTTCGATTCCTAGTCAAGCCTAAGTTGGATGGCTGTTTCATCCTTCATCTCATTGTCAATGTATCCGCCTGTCCTAATTAACCCATCAGGTGCAGAAATACAGGAGGTACAGCCCTACTCAACCCACCCACCACCAGCTCTTCTTGAAGGGGGGGGGGGGTTCAGTTATTGTAGACATTGTCAGTAAAAAATGTTTTCAGTGCAGCCAAAAAATAATAATTATCCAATACAGTGTATATTTTTGTGCTATGAGTAGGCTTAGGCTACTGAGTCATCATCCTAAACCAGCCTTTATATTCTATGCTAATCATTTACAAAAATTTTTGATAGTAACAATATCGTGGTTTTTTTTTCCAGAGCCATTCGATGGAATCGCACAATTTCTCAAAGAGGGCGCTGATGCATACGACTTGCCACCTGGTGTAAGAAACAGGAACCAGAACCAGGAAACTGAGCATGTCACAGCATTGTGAATGAATGAATGAAATTAAATGAATGAAATGAAAGGAATGAATGAATGGAACGAATGAGTAAATATAAAATTAGACAAATTCTATTATGAAGAAAAAGGTTTACTGTGGATTTCCAAAATTAGGCCTCAATATAAGTTATTCACTAAGGATATCAATATATGATTCTTGTAAATTTCTTTACAAAATGACAGGTTTCATTTAATATAATACTCTGTGATTCTGTCAGTATTTCTGATTCTCTGAAGTGTGTAGAAAAAATGGAAAGCATGTGTAGGTTATTTTGTCAATGACAAAATAGGATGGATTTCTAAATTATCACATGATATACAGTAATACATGTATGCACCATGCTCAAACATAATTATGCTGTTATAAATAATCTGCTATTTTCAACAAACCATTTCCCCAATTTTGTAAATGAGGTATTCCAAAACTCCATGAGTTGTGGTTTTAGCTTTACTGAAGTGTTTTTCAGTCGTCTCTATTACATTATATTTTACATGCCATTGTAACTTTTTATTTCCATTGCACCAATTGCCTTTAAAAACCTTATGGTCCATTTTTTGAATGTTTAAATTATTTAATAAGCTAATGTGATAAACGTGTGTTTGAGATTATGTAATAAAATCAACCCTTTGCACAAAATATGAATTACAGCGCCTGTCAGGGAAGTTGCGGTCGACAGCAGAGTTGCAGACTTTAATGACGGAGGGAAGTTGATAATTATGTGCAAATTGCTCATTAAGTCAACTCTATTCACACCTATGTGACCTCTGTGCCAGTGCATTTGACCATTATGCAACAATCCTAAATAAATTGTGATGTCACAACGTTCATTGTGGACAATGGGCAGTTTTGTGATGTCATACATTGGTCAAATGTACTAAAATGAGGTCATATGTTCAAATGGCTTAGGTGTGAATACAGTCTCCTTGGAGCTGCCCCTACCAGTCTTTATATGAAGTTCGCAACTTCACTTCAGCCACAACTTTCCTGATGGGTGCTATACACTGTATTTACATGTTTGACAACTGGAACGAATATGTTTTTGCATTATATACGTTTTGAAATAAATAAAAATGAATCTTTTGCATCACATTCTTTACTCATTATTTACATGTATTACTACATATTAAAAAATATACATACATAGAAATTCCTTGAGAATAGCGCTGGCAAGTCTGTAGTTTTCTCAATTTCACAATTAAAATATGTTAATAAACTATTCCACACGATTTCACTGTTCTATGGGTCTAATGAAGCTAAAGTATTAGATATTTATCTGCACCATTGCACCTGGGTGGCGCTGTGATGTCGCCGGAACCCTCTAGTGAGTTTTAGTGTAAGTAGACAGCAATAACATGGTCGATTCGTCACAGCACGATTCGTCCTCGTAAAAACTGGACGGTTCATCACTCAAAAAAAGATCGGTTCTTCACCGGCATATTTTATATAGTAGCAGTGACCATACACTGTGTACCGGCCAAATCAACCAATTTCGGGTGACAAATCGACCAAATTCGGGTGACGAACGGACCAGTTTTCATTGGGTTGAATCAGGCAATGACGAATCGACCTGCTACCAGTGAAAGGATGAACGAAGCGAACGTGAATTTTGAAAATGCTCTTAAAAAGGATGTTTCCAGTGGCTTTTTCAGTAAAATCTGCGTGCAAGTAGTAAACGGAGTAGTACTCCTGTACATAAAGACGAAAAAAGGTAAGCTAACGTGTTTATTGAGAAAAATGTGTGGTAAATTTGAATTCCTATAGCAGTCGTTCCGACCCTTCATCGCATCTAATGCAATGTAGGTTGGTTCTGGCTACTGATTTGGATGCTTTTGAGGTGTAACTGTTTCCAGGTTGTCATCTTTCTCCTTCATTATTCTATTTTTTTCTTCCACTAAAACATTAAGAAAAGGATTGAAAAATTGAGTATGCACATGAAAGCTCTATCCTGAGGAGCACTTTTTTTTTCTTTTTCAAGTAAAACCTTTTATTTTCAAGTTTTAAAAACGTGTAACTGGTAGAGAATGGTCTGGCGACAATGAAGATATGATATTCTGTTACCGGAGCAGGTGGGCAATACAATGAGCAGTTATTTGCTATGTTGGGCTTGTATATGCTGAGAAATTATAGAAAATCGGTGTCCAATGACTGGATGGACACAGTATAGTACCTATAATTAGTGATGACATTGGTTTTTTTTTTACACAACAGTATTGCTTGGACGCAGAGCAACTTTCAAAGTTTCAAGATCTCGTAAATATGGTTTATCATGGCAGTAGTCAGAAATCTGACAAACCCTCAGGGCTAAGCTAGTGGGGTGTTATTGCAATGACTTTATTGAGAAAGGCTGACCAGCATTCAGATCTGATGAACGTTTGGTGGCCAGAGAAAATCGACCCCATCCCAGGCCTATGCTAGGATGTCAGCCCTCAACCAAAGAGACTCTCTCTAAATTCCAATAATTTAATCAGATCAATGCAAGGACTCCTAAATATTGCTCTTTGTGTTTAATTGTTAATCATAATGTTTGGGATATGTTTATAAAATAAACATACTATGCATTGTTTATCATTTGTCTTTTTGGGATTGCCAAGACAGGGCCAGTCAGGTTGGTCTCCAGCAAGAGCAGCTATTAATTCTATACTTTGACATTTTAGTTTTAAAGAAGTACTAAGATAAAAGAAGAATTTTTTTTCTGTAGTGATGACACCTGAGGAATTCCACAAAGGGAATCAATTCTCCATGTGAAATAGATTCTCGAATAAGGACATTCGAGTTTTCAGGTGGTAGGATTTTGAAGATGTTAAGTTGGCTCAATGTTAGCTCAATGTTGGCTGGCCAGCAGTCGAAGTGCATCTGAGGCCACTGGTCAATGGTGGCAGCACAGTGGGGTTTTCTGATTGGTCAACAAAGGGCCTATAATACATAAGATAAGATATAAGATAAGATAATGTGCCATAGTCAGGCACCTAGCAAGATTGTCTAGGACTGGGCAAGGCAGTTAGTTGGGCCTGTGCAATGCAGTTAGTTCATTAAAAGAACACTGTGCAAGATTGTTTAGTTCAGTGAAAGAGCCCTAGGCCTGTGCAAAGCAGTCTAGTTCAGTAAATGGGCATCAGGACCAAGGAGAAGGAAAGTCACTTGATGCAACTTCATAGTACTGAATTACCTACAACAGAAAACGACCCTTAAATAGCTCAGAATCGATACAATTGGTTACATTTTGGCTAGTATAAGTATGATGAAGTAAACAGCAAGAGAGAGAGAGGGGGAAGGCCAAGAGAGAGAAGGAGCAAAGGCAGAGAGAATCAGAGAAGAAGGGAAAAAGGCTAGCAGAGAGATCATAGCTGAGGGATCGTAGCAGATAGGAAGAAGAGTGGTCTGTGATGTATGATTAATAAGCTGATGTGAAGAAAGACTCAAAATGGTTCTGGTGTTCCCTTATTCCATGACACTGCAAGGGACACAGCCTGACTTCCGGCGGTCAACAGGTCCACCTGAACCTCATCACGGAAGCGAGAAACAACCCCTCATGAATGAATTACTCACTACAACACAATAAGATAAGATAAGATAAGATAAGATAAGACATTTTATTTGTTGTTCAAACCAATTTGTTGGTGCCTCACACGTTCAGTACAGTGAAAATTAATATAACCTGACACACACTATTATAATCACATGAGTTTGTTTAGCATCTTTACAGCATTAGGTACAATATTCTTATATATAGAGATAAAATAATTTATTATAGTGAAATGGGCTCAAAGCACTCGTGGCCTAGCCCCCAGCCCTCTTGGGCTTACAATTCACATATATGTATAAATGTGCTTTTGTACCGACAGGTTCCACCAGCCAGTAACTGCAGCCGTTTGCCACTTGGAAGCAACACAAAGTTTGCATACAGAGGGTGGCATGGCCATAAAACAACCATGCCACCCTCTGCAGGGACATATCTCTAGAGATTGGGTCTAAGATCCACACTTGGCTAGGGCACTTCTGTGTGCATTTTTCTTGTCCTCGAGTCACTTGTGTGGTTTAAGTTATTATACTAATTATAAGAACTGGATCAGCTAGATCTGAGTCAACCCTTCGTCAAGTAGATAAATAAACAAGGGGTCCAAGCAAAGGCTCAACTCAGTGGAAGCACCCTGGGCAGCCAACCACTGGGTCCTCGGTTCGAATCCAGCCCACGTCGGAAGGTTGCTTCATCATTCGCCTCATTGCCTTGGCACCTGCCTGTCCTGATTAGCCCTATCTGGGGTAAGAATATGGGACATAAAGGCCATCTCACCCACCCACTATATAGACAGTGACTTCTGTCTATTCCAAATGGCATTCCATCTCGCTTCAATGTCGGCACGATGTCAGCGATGTTGAAACGGTGTTGTACCGACGGTGGACGATATAGAAATGACGCTGGCAACTATATTTTTGTACAATAGTCAAAGTTAAACTAAATGTTTCTCAAGGGAGGGGGGGGGGAGGGTAGCATCACCATCCTCCCCCCCCCCCCCGAGAGAGAATCAGACAAGTAAACACAGAAAAAAGTTTTCCATACTTTCATGACGAATACTTTGTTGTGATAACATTTAATTTCATCTTTACACACAAGAATGAATTCCGAAGTTCTCCCCTTCAGCGAAAAAACAACGTTCAATTTATTTAACATTATAGATGAAATTCACTACATCGAAATGTCATTCCATTTCCATTATTTCTTCCTTTTTCTTTTTTTTATCTGCATATTTTTACATTTACAATAGAATGTTATTACTAATTTACGTTATTCTATATTGTGTGTACTCTTAGTCTCTTTTTTTTAATGACAAATCTATAAGCAATATCATAGCCATATTTTTGGTGAATGTCCAACTCTGAACAGTATAAGACCAGTCTTTTGGCAACAGGGAGTCAAACCAATTTAAGTGTTACTAACTCTGCCAGTCATTTTGTCCAGTGGGGATCATAGCAACTAGTCTATTTGTATTTACAGAGCAGTGATGTGAGCAAGAGATTTTCACAACAGCCTCAAGCTCTGATTAATTATGCATGGGCCTTCAATAAATATACCCCAAAATAACTGAACACACTAGAAACACACAGAGCACAAATCACAGCCTTTGAGGTGTGTTTCATTATGAAATGATGCATGTGCTGCCACCTGTAGTATTGTTGATGACGTCACATGGTGACACAAAATCAATATACTCCTCCCCCTCTCGATAATTATCTTATGCCATTGGCAGAAATGCAAGTTGCTCAAATAATTAACATAGTAATAGTAGCCATGACTTATTGATGCTCCAAGACAAAGCTAAACAATAACTGATTTTGAGCACTTTCGGATTATAACTGAACTGCTGACATGGCTCTTGTACGACGCGAAGTTTTGTTTCTTTGGTGGATTATTTTTAACTTGAATTCATGTGTATCAGGTTAGATTATATTGTATTGTATTGTATTGAATTGTATTGTATTGTATTGCATACTTTTCATTGTATTATATTATATTGTATTGTATTGTGGTCTGAAGCTTAGTCAGCTGATATGACCAGAGGCAGTATTGATGACTTTGGTCGACAAATTCTTATGACAGTTTAATCCACTTTATTGTACACTGAGCATAACCCAGGTAAATCTACAATAAATAGAAACCAAAAAAAAAAGGGAAATTAATAAACCATACAATTAAACTGAGGCTATAAGAATGACTGCTAATTCAGTCACAATAGATATGAAATTACACAATATATATTATTGACAATACAAAATATTGTTGCATTTAAATCTTGCTTTAAGCTGAATAAATGTTCTACATCAATTTACAATTCATTCACATAAATGTGACTATGTCAATGATTAGACATTAATCATTTATCAATCTTCTAGCAGTATTACAATATAAACATGAGTACTTATAACAACTTGTGGATGTATCAAATTCAAATAACCAAAAACATCAGGATATCTTGCAACATGTTGCTGCCTTGAAATGTTGTCTCATAATAAGAATTTTAGTGGAATACAGGATACGGAAATATGAAAGGAAACTGTGAATAACTATAACAATGACACTCAAGTTTGTTAGCTGTGAATACCAAAAAGCTGCAGTGAGTCACTGCAAGCATGAATGCACATTATTAAATTGAGTAAATGCATTGGCAAATAAAACAATACATAAAAATGGGTGGAAATTATAATAATTATGATAAATATGAATAAGGCTTTTACAGTGTAAATTACATGAGGTGAATGTAACACTCCCCATCTTTGAAGCATAGGATTTAAATAATGTTACAAACAATGCATGTCAAAGAAACGCATAACACAGTCATGCCTGACACAGCAAAATGATCAAATAATCAGCACATGTACAAATACAATATCAGTATACCTGACAAAAAAAAAAAAGATTTATGATATGTAAGTTATTACGCATGACTCCTGTTTCATAAAAATTATCTCAAAATAAATATATCAAACGATAGAATTTTATACAACATGACTAAGACATTACACACACAACTAATCTCCTTCTAGTGAAACAACTTTTGTGACAGGACACACCAGCACAGTTGACTTTGTCTTGACTTTCACACTTCTGACCAGACCATCGCGACCTTCCTTAGCCTCAATGACAATACCCAAGGACCAGAGACCTCTTGGGGTATTTTCTTCACATAGGAGTACTAAGTCATCTTGCTTCAGATTTCTGCATTTGTTCATCCACTTATGTCTCTTCTGCAGCTCGTGGATGTACTCTCTGACCCATCTTCGCCAGAATTGGTCAGCCAGATGCTGAACATATCTCCATCTCCTCCGAAATATATCACCTCTTGAAAATATACCAGGAGGGGGATCTGGGCCCTCTGTTAGAAGTAGCAAATGGTTGGGTGTAAGTGGACTGAGATCATTGACATCGGAACTAACTTTGGTGATAGGTCTGCTGTTGACTATCGACTCTATTTCACAGAATAAAGTATGCAACACTTCATCAGTCAACCTTTGCTTGGAATCCATTAACAGACTAGTGAAAACCTTCCTTACAGTGCGGATGAGTCTATCCCACACTCCACTCATGTGGGATGCATGTGGGGGGTTGAATATCCATTCAATCTCCTTACTCAGGCAATATTGATGGATAGTTGATTGTTGCAACTCTCGAAGACCTTTCTTCAGTTCAGTTTGTCCACCAACAAAGTTTGTACCATTATCCGACCAGACTTTATGGGGTAGACCTCTTCTGGCTATGAAACAATGGAGACCATTAAGAAAGGAATCTGTATCAAGTGAGGCTATCTTCTCGAGATGTATTGTCCTTGTAGTTAGACATGTGTAAATGCATCCATACCTCTTGGCTTCACTCCGACCAAATTTCACCGTGAAAGGACCAAAGTAGTCCACTCCTACATATGTAAATGGTGGCTGATCAGGCTGTAGTCTCTTAGCTGGTAGACTGGCCATTTGCTGTACACAAGGGGAAGCATTCAACCTTTTGCACATGACACAATTATGGCGGATCTTCTTGATGATTGACCTAGCATTTGTGACCCAGTACTTTGCTCTCAACAAGCTAAGTGTCCATTCAGTACCAGGGTGAACATCATCATGAATGTCACCGACAATCTTCAATGCTACAGAATGCTTGTTTGGAATGATGCAAGGATGTTTCCTAGAGTGACACAAGTTAGCATGTTTTTATCCTACCACCGACACAGAGCAAACCACTTTCGTCAACAATAGGAGAAAGATCACTCACACTGCTCGATTTATCTACTGATTGTCCAGAAATCAACTTTTGCAGCTCCTTCCCATAAAATTGACCTTGAACGTGCTTCAAAATGACATTTTCTGCAGTTTTGACTTCTCGCACGGACATCAGACCAACTTTTGCACTCTTCTTACTTCTCAGAACTTCCTTCAAACGAAGTAACCAAGCGACTGCTCTCTGTAGTCTTGTCCAACCCGAATAATGTTCAATCAATGCATCTAATGGGTGAGTCATAATACCTGTCAAACAAGTAATTGTGTCTTTATATCCACTCCCTGGAGAACTTATTTTCACTTCAGGATCATCAAGGAGCAGTGTTGTATCGATATCATCTTGCTGCCAACCAGACTTGAAAGTCCTGAGGAAATCTGATCCCTCAAACCACTTGCGTTTGTCCATGTTGTCAAGAGCTTGTCCTCTGGAAATAACATCTGCTGGGTTTTCCTTGCCAGCCAATGGTACCACTGATCTGGCTCAGTCAATCTGCGAATTTCACCAGTCCTGTTTGACACATACACATGAAATCTGCGAGTGTCATTTTTAATATACTTTAAAACAAATTCGCTGTCAATCCAGAAGTACAAATTTTCCAATTTAAGGCTCTTCTCATTACGCAACATGGAGTCAATACGACCAGACAACAAAGCTGCTTGGAGTTCGAGTCGAGGTATGGTCACAGATTTGATGGGTGCAACTTTACTCTTGCTGAGCAGTTAAGATGTGTGGATCTCACCTCTCTTGTTTATACACCTGAGGTAACTGCAACTCCCGTAGGCATGCTCGCTTGCGTCGCTAAAGTGGTGCAGTTCGAGAAAGGCATCATTGAAATTACCAGGCTTGATGCAACGTGGAACTCTGAGGTCTTCTAGGTCATGCAAACTCTGCAACCAACACATCCAGGATTTCTGCAGCTCTGGAGGCACCTCCTCATCCCAACCAAGCTTCAGCCTTGCTGCGTCCTGGAATAGTACTTTTCCCAATATCAAAACAGGTGATACAAGACCAAGGGGATCATACATGGATGAAATCAAACTTAACATATTTCTCCTGGTAACTTTTTCTTTGCTTTGAATATGGAGCTCAAAATAGAATTCATCTCTTTGGAAATTCCACCTTACTCCTAATGCTCTGCTATTAAACCCGCTTGTAAGATCTTTACATTCTTTGGCTTTATCACACTCAGATACACTCTCAAGTACATGCACATCATTGTTCACAAATTTCATTAACTTAAATCCACCTATTTGTAAAAGTGATTTTGCACCTTCAACAATCATGACAGCTTCTTGGTTATTCATTACAGATCTCATACAATCATCTACATAGAATGATTTTAACATTGTATCATCAATCAAGCTATCACGACCACCGTAATCAGCAACAGCATGTCTCAGCGCATATGTTGCAGCACTTCCAGACCAAACATCACCAAACACATGACGTGTCATGCGATAATGCTTCACTTGCCCTTGATCATCATACCATAGAAAACGTAGTGCATCACGATCTACCACAGGCACAAGAACTTGGTAGTACATGGCTTCAATGTCTGCCATAAGGGCAACTTCATGTTCACAAAACCTTAACAAAACATGTAAAAGCTTATTGTTCATTTCAGGCCCATGGTTGCACTTGTCATTCAAAGATTCCCCTTCAAATCGCGATGAACATTCAAATACTACTCTAATTTTGCCAGGCTTGTTTTCATTCATTACACAGTGGTGAGGCAAGTACCAAATTTGAAAAACATTGACATCATACAATGGTACTGGTTCTGCATAACCCTTATCAAGCAGTACTCTGATTTCAGCATCATATTTGTCATACAAATTCAACCTTTTTAAGTTAACATGAAGTGATTTTAACCTAGCTTCAGCAACTTTGACATTGTTTGGGACATACACATCTTTCTTCCATGGGATAGGACCTTCATAATGTCCATTTACCACAGTCACTTGTTTATCCCATGACTCCATGACATCACGATCAATTTGTGACAATTGCAAATTGTATCTGTCACATCCTTCATTCTCCATATTCCATAATTTGTTTACCTCATCTTCCAATGACGATGATATCAAGTGTTTAATCACACGTCTACTCACAGGACCGGTCGTCATTGCTGGACCATTGAGGGACGACCTGAACAACGTACGCACAGCAAAAGGATCACCACACTGACCTCTTTTGACCACTATGGGAACCAGAGCTTCACAGTTGTCTTGTCCAATGAGGATGTTTAATTCAGTAAAGTCACCAATAGGTAAGTCTTGTAGGTGCGGGTATTTTGACCAATCAATACATGGAACTTTCACTGGAATACTATCCACTACGTAGACATTTGGCAATTGAAGAGACTGGTTACCATCCTTAGACATCATGGTTAAATTCACAATGCATGAAGACTTACTCTCTTGAGATTTGCTCATAGTGTTCAGGATGTAGTTCACAGGCTTGCCTTGAATACCCAGTTCATCAACTAAACTTCTGGTGCAAAACGAACTGTTGGATGCAGTATCAAGCAACGCTGACACCTCAAAACATCTGTTGACCACAACAGGAACCACTGGAACAAACATACTGCACTCTGGTTGTCCACCACAATCTGCAACCTTCACCTGATTACTGGACACTTCACGATTACCTGACACCCTCTCAGAACATCTAGCCATGTCATTTGGGCCAACATGTATGAATTTAGTATGTCGAGCCCCACATCCAGGTACAGAGCAAACAGAAGGTTTCTTACAGTTAACCACAGCATGGTTACTTAGTAGGCAGTTTTCACATAACTTATGCTCTTGAACCAACTTGAGGCGATCTGTGGGCTTCATGTTCTTGAAAGACTGACAGTAGAACAGACGATGGCTTTCTTCACAAAGTATGCATGGTGGTTTTGACATCCTTTGCCAGTTGTTCCTGTCTGCAGCAATGGAGAATGACGTAGACAATTTATTGGACTTGTTATCATGGTGTGACTTTGCTGCCGACCTGTCCTGCTGCCCATAAACTGGATCAGATGCATCTTCTGCTGCTACGCAAATGAAATCAACAAGATCTTGAAATGAAGGATAAAACTCTTTCTCACGTTTGACTTCCATCACTTTAGTTCTCCATCTATTCCTGAGAAAGGGTTGAAGTCAGTCAACAATATGGACTATTGATGACTGAGTGTCTACCTCCTGCAATTTCCCAAGATTATTCAGAATAGTCAGGGTGTTGTTCAGCTCCCAGACAGCAAATTTTCTATTCGTTGAAGTACTGATATGTAACAATCTTGCACATCTTCAAAGTAAGTATCGCTCTCACCAATAGCACCATCGTCAACAAATGTTACATGATAGGCTTCATGAGCTTCTTCAAGAGCAGAAAACTTTGACTTGATCTTCAGCCTTTACCAGAGAGGTGAATACAACATTGAAATTTGTACAAGCTGGCATTAAGGATGAAGCTGAGAAACGCCTTAAAAGGCTGATTTCCTGGCTTTCCTTGAATTTTTCAAATCTTCTGCCATCTTGGTGACTTGAATCTTCTAAGCTGTTATTTACTATTGACGACTTTGGTCGACAAATTCTTATGACAGTTTAATCCACTTTATTGTACACTGAGCATAACTCAGGTAAATCTACAATAAATAGAAACCAAAACAAAAGGAAATAAATAAACCATACAATTAAACTGATGCTATAAGAATGACTGCTAATTCAGTCACAATAGATACGAAATTACACAATATATATTATTGACAATACAATATATTGTTGCATTTAAATCTTGCTTTAAGCTGAATAAATGTTCTGCATCAATTTACAATTCATTCACATAAATTTGACTATGTCAATGATTAGACATTAATCATTTATCAATCTTCTAGCAGTATTACAATATAAACATGAGTACTTACAACAACTAATAAGAATTTTAGTGGAATACAGGATAAGGAAATATGAAAGGAAACTGTGAATAACTATGACAATGACACTCAAGTTTGTTAGCTGTAAATACCAAAAAGCTGCAGTGAGTCACTACAAGCATGAATGCACATTATTACATTGAGTGAATGCATTGGCAAATAAAACAATACATAAAAATGGGTGGAATTATAATAATTATGATAAATATGAATAAGGCTTTTACAGTGTAGATTACATGAGGTGAATGTAACAGGCAGACATAATGAGATACGGCAGCTTGGAGTCCACACCATTTTATACATAACCCAATAAAAAGGTCCTTTACATGAATCTTGTTAATTAACAAGTAGGGTTAAAAATGTACGTATCTTTTGGTCATTTCTTTAAAAGTGTGGGACAGCATAAAATGGACCGAAATGCTATCAAAAAGTCATACCTCAACTTCCTAAATAATTTTTCAGACTTTTTCCTGTATTTTAAAATTCCATTGTTGTTTCTGTTGGAAGGCAAAAACTCAAACGTTCCTATCTTAATTGAGTCAATTGTAACAAAGCAGCCAGTTGTGGATTTGTATTTTGAATCGGGTATAGTGCAGTACAGCGGACCTAAATGTATGCCCATATTTGGGTCCATGAAATATTAAAAGATATCATTATTTTTAGCCAAAATTTGTTCTAGCAAAGGAGAGGGCACAGCGTGGCTTTAAGGGCTACAGCCCCCGATAAAAGAAAAAAAGAAAAAATGTCTTGTCTTGTAAAACTAAAAAAGCGGTGGTTTTTTGTGACGTAATTCATTGAATTAAGGGATATGACATCATAGGCATGACAAAACGTCTCGCTAAATAAGGTAATAAATTTGGGTCCGCTATACTGTACTTTTTTCCTTTGAATCCTGTGCTTTTAAAGCATGAGCAAACAAATTTTAGGATGTTCAGTTTGAACACTAATGTTTGAAGACTTTTCCATACCAATTTTTATTTTTTTTGGTTGCTGGGTCTCCTCATCCAATACTATGATATCAACTGCATTTTGGCATTAAGAATTTTGATTCCTTTTAATAAAAATAAAACAACAACAAAAAGCAAAAAATGCAGCTCGCCAAGAACTACATCCCAGCTGGATGTTGATTGCATGAGACGTTAAATTGGTGCCTTGTACTTGGTGTCTTTGCTGAGGCAAGTAGAGGACCCCTACCATGGGGTAGACGTGTAACATGCTGTGGACTCATAGCAGCCTTATCATCTCATCATTACGTCTGCCTCTGGCAGCTGGTCATTTAGGCTGGATAAGCTTCGGGTCAGCAGCATCGAGACATTGAGCGCAAAGCATATGCATTCATTTGTAGGTATCTCCTGCATCGTGGAAGTTGGAGGGGAATGTTTTTGGAGATCAAGTATTAGAGAAACAAGTTCACAAGATGCTGATCAAGAATGTCAAAATCAAGGAGGGGCTCTTGCAGTGGTTGATCAGGCTGTTCTCACAGCTATAAAAAACAGGTAAAGTACACACCAATAAGCGCCACTCCCTACAGTTCACATTATACAAGCTATGCCTACTCTCCCTAGAATTCCAATAATTTCAGTGTCCTTGTGTGCAAATAAAGCAAATAATCACCATGGCCATTGTCTACTGATGATGTCACAATACTATATCTGAGTACAAAGAGAGGTCAATGAGGCAAAAATGCCAAAATGGCTGCCCTGAGAAAAGTGTATAAACGGGAGGCTTGCAGTATTGTGACGTCAAAAATCTTTCAGTTAATGATCATGCAAGCAGAGGGTATGTCAATGCAATAGATGTCTTGACCCTCAAGACCACTTCACAATTAAGATCACTGAAAATTCTGCAGACTAAAAATTTAATGTAAATGGCTACTTCCTTAGACATTATGACTAGTCCCAGATAGACTTTACAATCCCCCCCCCCCATAATTTTTTGAAATGATTGATCACCAACTTTTGCGCCACACTAGACTGATGTCAAAATAGACTGCGGACTAGAAAATTAGTAAAAAATGGCTAACTTTCTTAGACATTTGCTCCCATCATCAGCTGAAATCCATTTACCAAAATGAAGAGGACAATTATTTCCAAAAAATGTTAATATACTTGCAGTCGTAGGCCAATAATTTTGCTCAATAAATATGTTTGGGCAGTTTCTCCAAATACACCACAGTAGTTTAGAATCGAATACACACTGTCAATAAACCTGTCAAAAGTAATGTGTTGCTCACACATTTTTTATATATTTCTTACAGTGGATACCAAAATCCAAGATCATGGGTGGCAAATGACAAATGGCCTGCTGTCTGCAGTAAAAAATGTTGTGCATTGCACAAGACGGCCGTAGCAATTGTAGGAATAGCTTGCGATGAAAATATTATGAGATCCCAAATCTGTGTAAAAGGCGGAACAACTACAACTACCCAAAGTACCACAGCTGTGCATCAAACAACAACAACAACAGCAGATTCAACATCAACATCACAGTCAACAATATCACCAGCTTCTGAAACAACTATTGAAATCACCACAACTAATAACCTAACAGATGCTACAAACAATTCAGGTACTTTACAAATGCCAACAAATGACACAAATACATCAGCGTATGATACAGATATGACTGAAACACCAGCACCAATATCAGATGTCAATAATGATTACGCGTCGTCAACGACACAGACAGATGGTGCACCGATCATTCCAGATGGTCGTTTGACGAGTAGAGCATCTTCAGATACTACCTCTGAAAAGGTGTTGACTGAAGCATTATCATTCACGACAGAATCAGCAATACACAGTACAGAATATACGCTTGCGAGTGAAGTCAATTCCATCCACAACGATGTTACTTCTATGACAGCATCTGAGAGTGTAATGACTGAAGCTTCAGATCTGGCATTTTCCCAAGCACAGCCAGATGTAACATCATCTGCAAGTGCAAAAACATCGCAATCAGATGATACAATGATGACTACGGACCACGAAACACTTACAAAAACCATAGAAAGTACTTTGCATCTGTCAACAGATGCACACACAGATGGGATAGTAAGTGTATCATCACAATTAACAACACAACCAGATGTCACGTCGAACTTCATTTCTACAACATCAGCTGAAGCATATTCGTCGACATCACAAACATACTCTACCACAGCACCACAAAATACAACCACAGAATCTTTAGCAGATATTAAATGTCCTGAACCGAATGACATACTTCACTCAAAACTCGAAGTGACAGGATTTACATTTGGGTCGGTTGCAATATACACCTGTGAACAAGGATACCAGGTGCATGAAGGGGGTACCACAAGGTCCATATCATGCAGCACATCAGGCGACTGGGATTACGGGGGATTTAAGTGCACAAAAGGTAAGTGGTTAACATGGATAAATGACAATTTGAAAATATTCTGTCTTTTCTTATAAATTCAACATACTTTTTCTTTCACTTGTACTCATCTAGTATTAGTTAGTTCCTACTTCACACAGTGACTAAAGAAAAAAATCAACACACCTGAATTCCAATCACATGTCTTAGTATTTTAAGTTTCATTTATAAATGCATTGAATTCTGTTCAAAAATAGTTGATCTGTTTAAATTTATTTATCTACCGCAGATTTCCAGTTGCATGCATAAACCTAATTTCATTACAAAAATAAGGTGGTGTGTTATTTTTTTCTATTTCAATATTTATGACTTCTGAGCAAAAACAAATCATCCTTCTCACTACTTATTTTCAAATTCCATTTGTTATTCTTTTTAATTTCATTATGTAAAATAAATCATCTAACAAAATACACGATTTTTTTTGTCCCTGAGCTGATTTTCTAATTACATGACATTCTGTTAATCTTTAGTATTACATCATGTATGTGCAAAAATAAATCATCCCATCTATTGATTTTCCAATTGCAATTTTTATTCTTTATTTCAGTAAATATTTGCACTGATTTAGCTGCCCACATCCAAGCAAATATCGATGGTTTCTCTCAGACAGACCTGACCTTTCATGACGATGGAGTAAATGTTCTCATAGAATGCAGAGGAACTAGTAGACTGCCTAACGGCAAGAGGTCAATGACCTTACCCTGCAGATTAGCCAAAAGAGGATATGACACCTTCAAATGTAAAAGTAAGTATTAAAATTACAGTCAAGTCCAAAAATTTACATACACTCGAATGAGATGTTTGTGTCTATTATTATCATTATCTAAGATTTATCTAATTTAGATAGTATATCAATAGCACGTTTTCTCATAAAAAAACTATTCATGATACAATATTTTAAAAACATATTTATAATTAGGCACCATATTTTCCTCACCGAGTGGCTCCCTCGGCAGCGACAAACTCTTTGCCTTAGAGGGAGTCTCCTTGCTCCAATGCAAAGTTACTAGCTATGCTGTGATATTGTGGTGTAAATGCCTTCTTTCTTTTTTGAGCAAATAAACTATCGTGTCCTTGTCATTGTCTATTTGCCAATGTCTCAATGTTGCTAGTCCGAAGTTTAGTCAGCTTATATGACCAGTTGCCAGAGTCAGATGTAATGATGACATGAATTCATGTCATGTTACGATGTAATGATGAGATGATCAGCCTTAGAGTCCACACTGTGTTGCACAATTACCCCCATGGGTGGGGTCTTTTACTTGCCTCAGCATGTGTGACATGGTCTGGATTGGATGGTTTTTCGCACAGTATATAGTACATTAAAAAGGACCATTTGTACATTTAGAGTCCAAGTTTCATTACAACGCCTGCCTGATCAAACTAATAGTATTGTGACAGTAAAATACCAAAATAGTATAGGCCTAATTGCTGCTCCCAGTAATACAAACTTAAAATACAAAAATAGTTTTGGCCTAATTGCTGCTCCCTGGATTACAAACTTTTAGTACATTTGACAATCTTGCATAAGATGCCAATTCCAATGGCAGAAGCCAAATACTTTGCTGGTATATAACCAGCTTATCTTGTTACATGTAGTAGGATGATACTTAGCTAATTTGACGAGAAAATTTCAAATCAAAATCATATAAGTCAAACAATTTGGCTTTGACTTATTGCTAATATTTTGTCTCCAATTTTACGCTGCTCCATGTTAACAGAAAAATTCATGTCTTATGTTCAATATTTCATTAGCTAGACTACTGTTAAAAAAACCCCTCCTATCTGTAAAGGCTTAAGCAAACGACCTAGCTAAGCTATTAGTAACTAAGGTATGCAATGGTTAACTTTATTTGGTGCCCCATCATTGCATAAATCAAGCTTTCTGATCAGAAATTCTGATGGTGAGTTTCCTGACTTAGTTTCAGGTTTAATACTGCATAGTTTTGACAGACACAGCTTCTTAATTGCACAAGTTCAAGTTTTAAATAATTACTGCTTCAATTGTAATAATCAATATATATTGGTCCACCTCAAGTTACCGGTTTGCCAAGTACATTAAGGTTATTAGTAATTTAACTCAACTCTTTTAAGGATTCACTTTAAGCTTCATTTGAAATAAGTGATTTTATTAAATTTTTACATTATCTGTCCTGTATTATATAGTGTATATATTATATGTTTTTAACAGGGTCTACCTTTAAATTGAAATACTTATGAGTGAAATGTTGAATAAATAAAATGATACTCATAAAAAGTAAATTTTTTTCCAACTTTATTCTTGAAAGTTTGGACAACAGCAAATATGACCATATCAAATATCAATATCTTTGGCAAGTAAGCCTTAAAAATGTAATCACATTTTGCAAGGGAAGATATTTTTAATGTACCTTCTGCAATATATATTTCCATTAACTTATTTTTCAACAATATTGCAATAGCAAGAATTTGTATAATTGCTGATAAATCTGTCTTGTTGCATCTATTCCACAATTTAAACATAGCTATGTACCTTCTTACACTGGGTGGTACCCACCCCATATCTCCTTCAATGGCATGATTTGCAGCAAAACGATGTACACACTTAAAAATTAATGAATTACTTTACAATGAATAACACCAATTTGTCAAAAGATTTAAAGCCCCAGACTGCTGCCCCATAATCAGTGATATGGGTTTAATGCCTGATTCATAAAGTTTTGTGTAAGTCTGATACCTGCAATTCTTTATAAACTTAATCTTATTCAAAATAGCAAAAAGCCCAACTGGCAACATCAGCTAAACAGTGCACAGTCTGTCTCTGCCCGGGACCCTCGAGTCCGCGAGGGTCCCCTGGAAACTAATTTTGAGCAACTCACCAATGCTCTCACACAACTAACCCGGACAGTTTTGACCAATGGTCCTCGATTCAATATTGTTAATTGCCATTGAAGGAATACAAAACCGCTAAGATAATGATCTTATCTGCTGTTTCTACGTCATTCCGGAGTGGTGAAATTAGAACTATATTTTGCGGTTCGCCATAAATTTGAATGTGCATAGCGATATGAAAGTAAGTCAATTGCTTTTCACTTTCTGTAGACTGCTCACAGTCGCTTGCATGTTATTAAGCAGTCCACTCGTAGACAGGTCCACAGTAACATTATAATTCAGTATAACACCAATATATAAACTGATTTACCGTATGAAGTCAAAGGCACCTTATCCGAAGTTATACTGAAACCTTGTACGTCCAGGGGGCTCAAAATGCACCACGTTAGTTTTCTGTGTATTTACATTAAGATGCATTTTTTACACCAATTGTGCAAAATATCAGACTGATTTTGAAAATTTTGATTTATCATGTGTTATTAAGACAAGAAACTTACACGGGCATTTTTATGTCAATACCTTTCTTCAGCTCATTTCATTCTTTAACTAATATAAATCATTGATGAATGAACAGAAAAAGGTTGGGGGGCAAGATATCGCCCTGTCTGAAACCAAGGCCAACGTAAAACCTATCTGTCATGAAATTGTTACCACGAATCTGTGATGGTGAACTAGACAATATGCTTTTCAAACAGTTGTAAAATTTACCATCAATATTGATAATATTAGTTATGATACAAAATCACAAAAATATACACAAATAACATTATCCACAGTAAACTTGACAATAAAATACATAGGTCAATATTGCGAAGCGGTCATAAATTTGAAAGTCAAAGGTCGAACTAGTTATACTGCATGAATGAGTAAGATGTATCATTGTACGAAAGGTTCATTTTCTAATTCTGTTACGGCAGGAAAACTTATGACAGCTCCAAATACCAATTCAATATACTGATACAAATCACTATAATAGATAATAATCCAACCTTTAAAGGTTATAGGACATCAGTAGAGCAAGTCAATTGTAAAGAAAATCACAGAAGCTCACTTTCAAATAAAATGTTGCTATTCATGAGTAGCTTACATGTCACTAGTCACTCAATAAGTTAGAGTAATGCATTGGAAAAAAATAAATAAATAAAGACATATTCTGGAAATACTTAATATAATTATGAACTAAAATAGTTTTAGTTTGTTCCACATTATAATACGCTGTAATATGGAGTACAACATGTATGTATGAGGATTCATAATGCAATGGTTAATGACAATGACAATACTTAAATGTACTAAACGTACACATTGGTCATGTAATTATTGTTATGCTTAGTTTAAAAAAATTATATAAATTTCGGTTATTTAATCCCACACATTTATTTAGTGACACGACACCAAAAATTGACATTTATTTTGATCCGTAACAATACACAAAGTCAACAAAATCAATGATTGTTGTATAATTTTGTTATATGTGAAAACCCTAAAAGATTAAATTAAATATAATTTATAAGAACTGTGCAACTATAGATAGGTAAATAGTTAGATAAATAGATAGCTAGAGATAGACAGACAGACAGACAGACAGACAGATAGATAGATAGATAGATAGATAGATAGATAGGTAGATTGATAGATAGATAGATAGATGGATGGATAGATAAATAGATAGATAGATAGGCAGATAGATAGATAGACAAATAGACAGATAGATAGATAGATGGATGGATTGATAAATAGATAGATAGATAGATAGATGGATGGACAGATAAATAGATAGATAGATAGATAGATAGATAGATAAATAGATAGATAGATAGATAGATAAATAGATAGATAGATAGGCAGATAGATAGATAGACAAATAGACAGATAGATAGAAAGATGGATGGATTGATAAATAGATAGATAGATAGATAGATAGATGGATGGACAGATAAATAGATAGATAGATAGATAGATAGATAAATAGATAGATAGATAGATAGATAGATAGATAGAATTGACAAATTTTGTCACATTTTATAATATATCTCAAAATTGTTAATTATCATCAACAGTTTCTTCTGGTGAGCCAAATTGTATGATATCTAGCATATATTTGATTTTCTTTGACTTTCTTCAGAACCGCGGTGCCATTCTGCACCATACATAGCCAACTCCACTTTGGGCAGCCATTCTTCAGATGTGGGCACCACAGTCACAGTCACTTGCAACCAAAGATTCCGATTTCCAGATGGATCGAAAAACAAAGCCTTCATGTGCACAGACCATCTGATATGGGATGTTGCAAGTGAGGACGTTTGCAGAGGTATGTCAAATATGTTAACTATCATAAAAGTATCTTTACAATGTCATGTTAACAGGTTTTTCTTCCATTGGCTACCACCATCCATGGGGCAAAGCCACACGGGTAACTGCAATTACCCGATCTCATTTGTTACCCGATCCCAGGCAATATGTTTCTCAGCTGGATTTCAGCAATTTATTAAGGTTTATATTTTTATGTTGTGAATTTCTTTGATATGTTACTGAGACATTATCAAATTAAGCACCTCACCAGAAAATTTTTTTGAAGATTTACTGTAGCTGTCAAGATTGGCTAACTCATTTTCCAACTTTTTTCAAACTCCAGAATCCACAAAAAAAAATGAGTTACCCGATCTGTTAGATCTAGGTATTCCTGGCCAAAGGTAAATTCTACAAGCTAGTCTATCTCATAATCAACCTGAATCGATTGAAGTATAGTCAGCCATTTTGTGATCGGGTAACTGCAGTTACCCAGTCAGCTTTGTCCCAGTCAAACCCAAGGGGTGGGGCCTAGCTCAGTGGTAGCGAGCTGGGCTTCCAACCACTGGGTCCTGGGTTCAATTCCTGGTCGAGCCTATGTTGGACCTACCTGTCCAAATAAACCCATCAGTTGCATAAATACAGAGCGTAAAGCCCTAATCCACCACCACCACCTATTCAAACCCTTTATCAAAATATTACCAATTTACTTGCTCTTTCAGAGGACACTTGCGATGCGCTTCCCACCATCCGGTTTGCCACAACCAATTCTTCTCGAGTGGTGGTCGGCGCGCACATCTCGGTGACTTGTGCCCTCGGATACATGTTCCCAGAGCGCATTCTACGCTTAGTCGTTGTTTGTCTGGAGGACATGAAATGGAACACTTCTTTGTCAAACTGTATTCGTAAGTACATCTTAATTGATTACATATTATAAATTAAATTGAAAGTACTCACTGCCACATTTGCTCAAAGTCAACTAATGATGATCCGACATTGACATAATAAGGGTAACAATAAAATATACTGTATATAGGCCTACTAAACTTTTATATATAATGTATGTAGTGACTGCCTGAGGAAATTCAAAGATCAGCAATTCTACATTAATCACATGGTTTTCCTTTATTGATTATGGTTTCCAATATCAATATTTCAAATCAGTAGATATCCTTTTCAGAAGCTAAGGCTGGACATGTAATAAGATCAATCCATGTCTTTGGGGTAAAATTGAACAGGCTGTGTTTTAAATTAAACTTAGCACCTTTTTTTTCTTTTGTGTTAGTTATTATCTGCTTTAAAAAATTTTTTTAAAAGTAATTATTTCATTTATTTCTGGCTATAAAAGAGAATTTTGAATTATTATTAACTGTTTACGTGCCAAGTAAAAGTTTATTCTTTCCCCCCAAAACAGAAAGAAAGAAAAAAAACTAGTAATAGAGCTACTTAAGTCATAAGCAACATATTGACTATTGTTGTTAAATGCTATACAACTCCAAAAAATTTTATGGAAAATGTATTTAATGCCAGTATGCATAAAATATTGGATTGCCTGAAACTAACTCATTGTCATTGAAAAAAAATCAATCGTTTTTTCTTGACAGGTCAATAGTTCATCTTTTAAAAAAGACAAACTTCTAGCTGCAGGCATTTGCACACATTCATATTCCATATGATATGCACAGCGAATATTTTGTAAGCTTTAGCACAAATTGATATCCCATAATTATAAGTATTGAATTTTCTGTAGAGAATAATAATGATATCAGTTGTTTTTTATCATAATTTAAGAGATAAACAAACAATATGTGTTAAAGTGTTTGCAGTCAATGAAAGCTGGGGAATTTAAATTTTTATTTAAAAACACACACACAAATCATTTTATTAAGGAATATAATTTTTCCCAGTCAAGGAAAACCAAACATATTTAAGAAAAATAAAAGTCAGCGAAAACCCGGGGAATCCGTATTGTGCCATAAAGGAAATACATGGTATGGCAATAGCGGATGGTGAGGAGTCTATTATAAAGTTTTATTGGATTAAGAAAAGCTATATTGGATGAGGCATTAGCCTTACTCCAATAAAACTCTATATCGGCCAAAAAAGTATTATAAAAAAGATTGAAAACTTTATAGTTATTGCCGCAGAAGGGCATTTTAAAAAAAATATGTAAAAGCATACCGTATATTATTTGCCTTTCTTTTCTATTCTCTTTCAGCCATTACCTGCAGTGACCCCCCACCACTGGTCAATGGCAAAGTGCAAATATTACCAAGAACCAACACTGGACAATTAACAACTTTAAACTTTACGCAACAGTCTCATACAAATGATTCATTCATTTATGGAACATCCTTGCTATACACTTGCATTTCTGGAACGAGGCTAGATTCTGGTATTAGGACTGCATATTCCCAGTGCGCAGGCGTCGGGCTTTGGAATATTTCGTCACCAAAATGTTCAGGTAATTAAAACGAATACCTTATTATATGTATAATGACTGACATCCATAGCAGTTATATTACTTATATTAATTATGGTTAATAAATGAATGTCCGCAAATTATTTTCAGGCCCACAGATGTTA
>OW028584.1:5451906-5534406 GCA_932294295.1 Alitta virens | reverse complement strand
CACCTCACCATTAATACCTGTACAATTTGTAGCTAGGGTAGTAGTAGTCTGAATAGCGATGCTCCACAATATTACAGACCAAAAGATTAACAATATAATACATATTTGTAATATTAAAACACTTCAAATGCAGCATCTTCAAAAGTAAATATTTGTAATATATTAATATTACAAATGTAGCATCTACAAAACTACATATTTGTAATATATTAATATTACAAAAGTAGCATCTACTCGCTGTATTTTTATCTTATTTAATTTTTTTTGTATATTGTTCTCTATTACAAGTCAATAGAATATATATGTTTTCCTTTCCAGAAAAAGTGTGTCCTTCATTAGATGTTTATGACACCACAACAAGAAATTCAAGTTCAGCAACAGAGGGTTCTGTAGTGCAAGTGACCTGTTTAGAGGGACTTAATTTTAAGGACAAAACATCAACAAAAGTGGTCCGGTGCAATGGCACTCACTGGAGTGAAGAAAACCTCAATTGCAAAGGTAATAATTATGTGATTTTGTGGTAATAAATATGTTATTGTGCGGTAATTATTTGTGTTATTTTGTGGTAATAATTATGGTATTGTGTGATAATTATTTTGTTATTGTTTCATAATAATTATGTTATAGTGTGGTAATTATTATGTTATAGTGTGGTAATTATTATTGTATTGTGTGCTAAATATTATGGTATTAGGCCTATGTGGTAATGATATGGTGTGGTAATAAATATGGCGTTTTGTGTTAATTATTATGGTATTGGGTGCCAACTATTATGGCATTGGGTGGTAATGATATTGTGTGGTAATTATTATGGTAATTATTGTTGTAATGCATGCTAAATATTATGGTATTATGTGGTAATGAATATGGCATTGTGTGTAAATTATTATGGTATTGCATGCCAAATATTATGGTATTGTCTGGTAATTATTATGTTATTGTGTGATGATAATTATGTTATTGTGTGGGAATTATTATGGTTTTTCATGCTTAATATTATGATATTGTGTGGTAATTATATGGTAATTATTATGTTATTGTGTGATAATTATTATGTTATTATGTGGTAATAATTATGTTATCGTGTGATAATAATAATGTTCTTGTGTGGTAATTATTATGGTATTGTGTGGTAATTATATTGTTGTAGTTTTGTAATATTATGTTATTGTGTGGTAATTATTATGTTATTAGTGGTAATTATTTTGTTATTGTGTAATAATTATTATGTTATTGTGTGGCAATTATTATGGTATGTCATGCTTAATATTATGGTACTGTGCGATAATGATATTGTATGGTAATTATTATGTTAAAGTTTTGTTATTATTATGGTATTGTGTGGTAATTATTATATTATTATGTGGTAATTATTATGTTATTGTGTGATAACAATTATGTTATTGTGTGGAAATTATTATGGTATTTCATGCTTAATAGTATGGTACCATGTGGTAATTATATTGTGTGGTAATTATTATGTTCTTATGTGGTAATTATTATGTTATCGCGTGGTAATATTTTTGTTATTGTGTGGTAATTATTATGTTATCGTGTGATAATAATTATGTTCTTGTGTGGTAATTATTATGGCATTGTGTGGTTATTATTATGTTATAGTTTTGTAATTTTTATGTTATTGTGTGGTAATTATTATGTTATAATGTGGTAATTATTATGTTAGTGTGTGATAATAATTATGTAATTTTGTGGTAATTATTATGTTATTGTGTGGTAATTATTATGGTATGCATGCTTAATATTATGGTATTGTGTGGTAATCATTATGGCATTGATTTTTGCACTGTCCCTCCAGACCAGTAATAAATAATTAGCCTGTATTCCTTTTCAACAGAGAACAGCAGAATAATTTGGCAGTACTTTGACTGGTCACATAACAATCGGATGACGTCATGACCACGTGAATGAGTTATATTTTAGGTCTGACTATAATTTTTCAATGTTTCAGTAATAATCTGTCCATTACCAATCAAAGCTGAAGGAAGTCAACTAAAAACTATAACAGGGGACCGGTTCAACGATACAGCAACACTGAGCTGTCTACATGGTTACTTCAGTGAAGAAGACACCGTATTGGTTTGCAATGGAGATGGGAAATGGATCCATGTTAATCAACCTTGTAGGGGTAAGATGTATACGGTACTAGGCAAAATGTTTTGCAAGCTTAATTTATGCATGTACTTGGAAAGTATTAAATAAATATGATATATTAGATGATAATGCACAAATCAGAAACTGGCTACACATAATTTACAGTTACCACCACAGCATTTTTGGAGATAATAATCTTGTGCATGTATTTCCTATGAAATTGAACAAAATTCATAAATGTGATATTATATATAATATTAGAAGTAAATTAAAAATGCCACAAACTACAAAACAAAACATATGTGAAGGACTCCTGTTAACTACTAGTCAATATCTTTTGGACAGCATAATCTTTTGCATGTACAAATGTTTATATGTATTTTGTACACACAATTATCAGGATAGATCTATAAGATAAAAAAGCACATGTTAGAAACTACAAATAATAACATATGTGAAAGACACCTGCTAAGATTTTCTCTTATGAGCCGGTTTGATAGATAAATTTCAAACTTGAAGATGTCAAAAATATGCTAAGACAATTATGTCACATTGAAAGGGCATAAAATCGTTTGATTAAATATCGTTTTGCAAGAGAAAAAAAAAATTCTTTATATTTCATCAAAAATATCCAACTAGAAAATACCACAAAGACCTCAAGATATATACAGTCCGGCATATTATTTTTTTCTCGGTGGATTGAGTAAGTGTCCATTAAACTTTGACTGGTGAGATGTAAATCTTAGCGGATCCGAGAAGCTAAATATTTAAAAGTGTCACCCGGCGGAGCACTATGATATGTGATAATTTTCTTTAAAAATACTCTGATTTTTTTTGTTTCATTTCCAGAGGTACAGTGCCCCTTCCCACCCAGAGTGCCAATGTCCATGCATAGTGTCCCAGCTTCAACTTATAGGGTATTTGAAAAGTTCCAATACACGTGTCTCCATGGTTACTGGCACACACGAGATGTGACGTCATTCAACATCACGTGCTTAGAGTCTGGGTCCTGGTCGAAGACTCAGCCCACGTGTAAAGGTACATTATGAATTATCAGATTTTTCAAAATGTCTTTAAATATTAGCAAAAATTTGCTATATAAATTACATTACAGGGTAAATAAGTTACATTACAGGGTAAAACCGTTTTTTCATGTCAGTGGTTTTGTTTCATATTATCGTACTCATATTGGCGTTTAGGTTTAAAATAGGACAGCTACTTTTGACACACACACTTATACGTGTCAAATTGTTGATGTCAAGTTGGAAAGTCAAGACCATCATCATTCTCCGGCCTGTAGCCAAGTGGAGGGTGGGTGGGGTGGGAGTCAAGACCATCATCATTCTCCAGCCTGTAGCCAAGTGGAGGGGGGGGGGGTTGAGGGGTCGTTTAACTACCCAACTTGGTCCATTCCACACATTTGTCCACATCATCAAGGAAATCCTATTTTTAAAAATTTTGTATTGAAAGTCCACATTTTATGAAACAGACCCACCCTATGCGGTATGGGCCTGAGGGGTGGCGCACTGGGCTTCCAACCACTGGGTCCCGGGTTCAATTCCCGGTTGAGCCCAAGTTGGATGGCTGTTCCATCCATCATCTCATTGCCATGGTCCCTGCCTGTCCTAATCAGCCCATCAGGTGCAGAAATACAGGACATAAAGCCCAAATCCATCCACCCACGCTGCGGGCCTGATTCCCAAGTGTTTTCCTAGTTCTTCTCTTGTTACATAACTAAGTCCACAGATGACGCCACTTTTTGTGTTGGAGATATCTGCCCTATGGGAAAGTCAATCCAATCCATGACCGATGCAAATGATTGATTAACTGTATAAGATTTGCCAAATATGAACACATTTTGGCACGTTTCAGTATTTCACCTGTTCATCAAGTTGTCCTTGTTTGCACATTCCAACACATACCAACTAAACAAAGATAAACTAGAGCCATTGCAAATGCGCAAATGGTGCGGAGACCAATGCGTAGCAGCGGAGTAGGGGTATATCAAATAAGCAATTGAGTTAAAGTTGGGGGTGGGAGATGCTTTGACAGCAAAAGAGAGTGAGGCAAGCTTCCTAAAATGTCAAGAATAATCCAACTTATAAATTAGATGCACACACTGACGACTCTAAACAGTTGCTAATGTGTTTCTGTAAAAATTTTAAACAATGTGGCCATTTTGGTTTGTGACGGTTAATGTTATGGCTCTTGGCCGTTTCGTACTATGGCCATTCTGACCAAAACCCTGATATTCCCATGGGGATTTTGGGAACTGTTCAGAACACAGACTGTCACGTTTGGAATAGCGGTATATAGATTGACAGTAGCTTGGTTGGTTGTGCCAAAGGAGACAAGAACACACTTTTAAATTAATAAAATGATTTTAATATTATTATGACATATGGCATGTAAATTATACCTGGTTGCATCCCAAAGAACTAACGTCAACTCAAATCCATCAATAATTGTAAATAATCAATATTATTTCAATGAAATCAAGTAATGTTTCAAGTCAATGAGAATTCCCAATTATAATTGTCTCTTCTTTGCAACTCAATTAATAAAGTCTTCAGTGCATGTTAATCATTCCCAATCATGGCGTAAATACCAATGGTCCTGTATGGGATGTGTAGTTCTGTTCCATGTTGATCAATGCTATGGTTCAAGTCCCGACTGTACGACGTTGGTCAATTCAGAACTTCAAGATTCGCTTGCATAGACCGTAAGTTGTAACATCACTTGTATGGCTTGTAATAAACTTCAAAGTCATTTTGTAGGACACCATCAGATATTCATGTCCTGTGCTTCTGCCATAGTGTGCAAGCTGCAAATTAGCATTGATTATCATAACTGAATTTACATGCAAATTATAAGTCTGCTATGCCTTCGCCTCATTGCCTCATAATGACACAAGTGACATTTAAAATTATGCTAAACATTAACACAAAATATACCATGAATAATATAAGACATCATTATATTTTATACTAGTGATTGCTTAATAAACAATTAACTTAGCTGCATAAATTGCTATGACTGAACTGTCATTATAACCTACTGAATTAAATTCTTGAATAAATTAGACAATGCTAGCCTTCTGCATTGAATATTAGACAAGAACAACACAGCCAGACACTAAATAACAATCTTGAGCTTTAAAAGCCTTAAAGCTTATAACACAACATTTGCAATTTAAACATGTGTCAATATCATCCAGACATTTGTTAGAATAACTTGTACAAGAAAATATCAACTTACATGGTGTTTTAGTAGCAAAAAGAACAAGTTTTTCCAGGAACTCTCTGGTTCCTCTTAGAGGCTGTGGAGATGCCATGTGCTGTCACACTTGAGTGACTTTGGGATTAACTATTAACTAATCCATGAGGTGGCACCACTAGTTAATCCAAGCCTAGTGGCTCCTCACTGTGATTAATTAATTAGCTACAATCTTGAATGTGACACAGACAAAGAACGAACCAACCACCATGGTGATATGAAATCTTTAGCAGAAGACAAGAAAAGTTTACATATCAATTCTACCAACTGTAACCTGTAAAACATAAACATAGGCTGCACTGCAGCTTACCCCTCAGTGAATCCCACATAGCACACAAGCATCATTTAACTTGTTAAGTGTTGGTCCAACAGGCAGGAAGGCAGGCGTTATACTTTCATTTTCAGAGCAGTACTCTAACACATACTTCGTTTCTACAGCTGAACTCTAACACTAATGTACTCACCCTTATGAAATTGTATACAGTAACACTCTATACGGCCAAGTCATGCCTTGTGATAGCCACACTGAAATATCTCGGCTATGTTTTACAAAATTTTAAAAAACATTATTTCTTGAGTGTTTATATAGTGTGTGTGATGAACTGAAACCATTGCCACTTGGCCTACATAGCCTTACACAATGCTAATTAGATTCCAAGATGTCCTATTTTGAACTCTTGAACTTCTTTATTATATTCTGTTAAGTGTGGAATAAAACCGGGTTCTTACTTTTTTTTTGTAAAAAGTAAGGCCGGTATTAAGTCTTGCTATTGTCCATTAATTCTTACATTGTCTTATTTTGATGCAAATATACTTGGATATCAACAATCTACATTGTAATATTCAGACGATCTGGTAAATATGAATGCATAAAAATTATTAACTTTCTTTAAATACACAAGAACTGCATTTATTTCATTGCTCAATAATCAATAACCTGATAGTTTTTTGGACGATGAAATTAGAAAAAATTGGTGTATATTATTATTCATGTGCGCATGATAGTATAATGTCTTGCAAATATCTTACTTCTTATGAAGGTAAACCTGGAACCCTGTATTTAACATCAATCCATTCTGTTTTAGAGTAAAGCCAAGTGAACATAAAAAGTATTGTCTATCCTTTTCCTGTCATTTAATTGTTCAGTTTCAAAGATTTAATGCACAATAAGCCGTATTCAGTTCGCTAGAATTATCAACACAATAGCTTGTTCCCTTAACTGATCTACAACTAAGAGTATGGGCTATTGCAATGATTCTAAGAAATAAATATGAATTCTGCAACGTTATGCCACATAAAGATGTTGGGTATAATTTCATACAAAATGAACCTTTAAGGTTTGTAAAGTCTAGATACAAGAAAATACAAATTTGGAGGAACTAGATAGATAAATTTTATTTTGAGTCGTATACAATCCGAATACATATGTCATCAATTGCCATATTCCCTTCAACAGTTACTGAATTGTCAGCTGAATTGTTGGTTTGTTGATTTGCATTAAATCTATGGCATTTAAATTAGTATTTATACCCGAAAACTTTACAGGTTTATATGAAGAAAACAATAATAAGTATTGGAGTCAAGTGAAAGTAATATAGAATTATATGCAACTAATTATTATGAAATTGCTAACTATAAACAAAAACTGTTGAATGGGTTGAGCATTGCAATACTATGATCAAATATTTAATAATTGTTTGCACACGAATTGTACAACATTTATGGCTGTCATTGCTCAGTATGGGATGCTAAGGAATATGAAGGAAGCGCAACTCAATTTTTAGAATTTTTTCCAGATTTTCCATTTTTATGCAAAAAAAGGAAGAAACAAATGTCAAAATGAAGCTTGAAAGTAAAAGTACTATAATTTAGATATATCAATGGCAAAAGTTACTGATGTACGGATCATAGAATCATTGAAATGAGGGTTTGAAAGAATACCAAATTTGTATATTTTCATTAAATAAATGTATTTGTCATATATGGTCATGAAACCCCAGAAAAGTATCTCTACATAATTTTAGACATTTTTTATTTATTTATTTTTTACTTTTAAAACACAGCAGAGATATGTCAATGTGACTATCAAAATGCACAGCTAAGCTATATAGAGTAATAACACATAAAATGTTGTTAGGGTAAGTGCATTAATGCACTAATTAACAACATTTTTCGATTTTTTTCTGATTTTCCATTGTTATGTAATCAGCATGAAATGAATAGCAAAATAAAATTTGAAATTAAGTGAAAATCCTATAATTTAGATATGTTATAGATACAATTTCATTCATGGAAGGTAAATAGTATGGAGGTTGGAAAAAGTAGGAATTTTCCCTATTTTGCCCTAATTTTGAAACATCTGCAGTATTTACACCAATGAGACCCACAAAAGGCATATCATGACAAAGTTTTAAGCATGTAGGTGCAGTAGTGTCAGAGTTCTGCTCTGAAAACGAAAAAAAAATGTTTTCCTAATTTTGTAAAACATAGCCAACATATGTCAATGTGACTATCAAAAGGCCCCACTAAGCCATATAATGTATTACTGTACAAAATTTTATTAGGGTAAGTGCATTAGTGTTAGAGTTCTGCTCCGGAAACGAAAGTGTTACGCCCGCCGTCCGTCCGCCTGCCCGTCTGTCTGTTGGACGGACATTGATGATAACAAAAACCCTTTTGGAACTTCTTTCACTGAGGGTTAAAAATGACAGTTGATTTAAGATTACTATGTTAATTTTTGAAGCCAATTGTTGTTTTTATTAATTGCCTTCATTGATTAATCTTTAAAATATCTTCATATTCATCAATTGCAGCCATAGAATGTCTTCCAATCCCCACGTGGCAGGGGGCAAAGGTCAACACAACCCGAACCACCCCAGGGACCCACGTGACTGTCTCTTTTACCCCTCAGGGATCCAACATTACTGTTGTCATGACAACACGTTGTGACACTAGGGGGCAGTGGAATCCTCCTGTTAATGTTTCCTGTAAGTCAATTAAGAGGCATTTGTTCTTTTATATATTTGATAACATGTGTTTGACAGGGTTTGAACCCAAGCACCCAGAATTACTGCAGGCAACCATAACGACCACTGTGCCAACCAATGGACAAATCCGAAATTACAGAAGGTCTTTTGGAAGAATTTATCATATTCTTTGTCTATTGCGTAAAATTGTATTTCATTTATATATTTTCATTCACTACTACACAAAGCTATTTTACACAACTTCTATATTTCAGTCAAGATAAAAAAATTGTCAACAATATTTCAGTTTTGTCAGCTAACTCTTATTGTTTAACCGGTCTGTAATTTTTAGGAAGTTGTAATATTTTACTGAATAATCATTTATCTATTTCACAGCAAATCATTATTGAAATTTCAGCTGCAGAAGAAACACTTCACTTCAACAATAAACCGACAGAAGCGTCCTCTGCCGGAATCATTGGAACTCTTAGTTTGGCTTTTACTGGTTGTGTGGCATCCATTTGTCCCATACTGGATTTAGTCTTCTTTATTTTTTATCTGAAAGACAAATATTATTAGTTTCAATATATAATATTATCTCATTTTAATACATCTGTAAAATTATTTACACTTTGTACAGTGTTCATTACAGAAGAATCTAAAATAGCATCAATCCCATGTATAATGCTCTAGGATTATAGTTGGCCAAAAATTTGCACTTTGTACAAAATATCACTGAAGGGATAGGACCTGGCAGGTCCTCTGGACTATATTTCAACAGTGAATTCCATCTGTGTCCGTATAATTCCTCGCATCATCTGCAAATCCATTGTACTCAAGACTTTTATGTAGTAAATAATATAAATTTAATTGAAGTCATAAATGTATTGATCAAGGTATCGCATAAAACAAATAATGACATTTCCATGTAATATTCAAACTATTTATCCATTTTGCAATTGTTAATACATGCATACTTTGTTCATTTAACTTTGAATAAACATATACATATTTATGTGATGTTATTTCTTATGAGAGCTTGGACAGTTTCATTCTGAAAGCCAATGAATAAAGAAAATTTAAAAAAAAATTCAATGGGAGAACAACATTCTGATTAGCAAGACATACTGTTCTCTACATTTCAGTACTTTACTTGATACACATTCAACAAATTACTTAAGCAATACAACAGACAAAGATCAAAGACGAGTTGTGGTTTTCTCATTAATTCCAAATTAATTTCAGCCATTTGGTTTATTCTATAAAATTGGATGAAAATTGCTGAAGTTATTTTTAAATAAAACGTATTTTGTGCACAACTCAGTCAATTCTTGTCCGATTTTCAAAATGTTACCTTTGTTATATTGATAAATTCATACCTATTAGAATATGAGATTGTGAATAATCTATCAGACAAACTGTAGTCGGCCATATGCGTTTCTACCATATTTGGACATAGCAACGTAAGCTTCCTTTTTTGGGCAATGCATGAACGTCTGTGTGATATGAAAAGCAGATCACCCAGCCCGTATAACCCACTATTTATTAATAGGTGATATGGCTGCAAATGGGGAATAATCTTAATTGATGTTGGTTTGACATTGGTTTGATGTTAGTTTGACGTTGGTTTGACATTGACTTGACTTTGACTTGACGTTGGGCCCGGCATCGCCTCTCGTCGATCAGCTTTGGTTTAGGTCTCGTCCCAATCTGGCATTTTCTGCAATGGAATTTCCTGGTATACTAAAGGGATCACTCCCTACAAAAATTATATACCAAATAGGTACTATAACCAGAAATGATTGCCTGATGCTGAATCATGTTAACCAACCCTTGAAAATTAAGTCAGCATAGGTGCTATAACTCCACTCTAGATACGATTATTGCCTGATGCTGAACCATCTTAACCTTGAAAGTCTTAAGCCTTAAGCCTGCACTGCAACAAAAAAGCACCTATACAACAAGAAATGAGTCTGGTCCAGGAAATACAGCCTGAATAAATGGAAGAAGCGAAAGTCCATGACTTGTCTTCAATTAGTAGTAGTAGTAGTAATAGTAGGTTGAGATTAACGCTGTGTTAACCAGCAAGGAGTCATTCACGTAAGGATTGATATCAGGTATAGGAATTCCCTGCTTGATACAGAGTGATGAATTAATCTACGAAAGACTTCATGTCAGCCGTGCATCATTGATTTTTCTGATGCACATTTTGGAAGCATGTCGAAACGGTGGGTTGGTGGACCAATGGTGGTGGGTGAATTACGGATTAAAGTCCTGTATTTCTGCACCCAATGGGCTGGCTAATTCGGACAGGCAGGGGACGATGGCAATGAGATGATAGTGGATGCCCAGCATGCTACCACTGAGCTAGGGCCCCACCTGTGGCAATTTGAAATTTTTGAATTTGGTTAATTTCAAGTGTATACAATCATACGCTTGTGCATAACATGGTGTGGACTTCACCCCTATCATCTCATCATTATATATGCCACTGGCAGCTGCTCATACAAGCTAAGTAAGCTTCCTTGATACTATAATACCTCATAATTTTTGTCTGCTGAACAATTCATTTTATCGTTGTGTGTGGAATTCTCATTGCCTTGTCTAGTAACTCGGCTTCTCAAAAATTTCAGAATTTGAATTCCATTGTCAGCTGCATCAGCATAAAGCAATATTTGGTACAATCCACACTCATGGGATAAACATGCACCATGGTGTGGACTCCAACCATAACCTTTGACAGAGCTCTAGTCTTATTAGACAGATTTAATGCAATGTTGAGCTCATATGGCCCTGTAACAAGTTCTATATCCAGCATTTGGCCAGCTACCCTGAAGGTCGCAAGATCAAATCCCAGCTTCCGTGTCTTTCATAGTAAAGCTGCTTTCATGAAATAATAAGGTTTTCTAAATAAATCTATTTAATAACATGGAGGTGCTAAGGTTTCAGTATGGAACAAATAAAATAATTTGAATCTTCGTTATTGAAAGGCAATCTTATCGAAAAGGCAACCACAAGTTTGTACACAGCATATAATTTGTTTATTAATACGACATGTGTATATATATGAAATACACAAAACTATGAGACAAATATTATAATGAAACATAACAGATAGATTAAACAGCATATACAATTTAGACAGTTACTGAAACATAAGCATAAGGGCAAATAGTATTCAACTTAATTGAAAATCACTAATTCAATTTTCATGAATCCAATAGTTTCATATAAATATCATATCTCACAATGGACTCTATTTTATATCCTATATTTTCTACAGAATTTTAAAAAAGCAGTTAAATATTACCTTGAATTCTCATACATGATTATTGATAATTTTCATTATTTGAAAGAATGAAGAAAATTTATAACGGCTGCAATGAACACCAAACATAATTAAAATAATATATTTTCATTAAAAAAATGTTCTGTGGCAATTTCAAAATATTTCCATCACTTAAATGACAATATATATTTAACTGTCATGATTTGCCACAGCTCAGAATAAACTCTGCTTGACCTTAAATTTTTTTTTTTGTAAAATGGAAAAATTTAACATAGAAACAAATTTAATTTTTCATTAAATATACATGTTTCTATGTACTTATCACAAGAAAATGCATTTTTCAAAACTGAAAATGGCCATCAATGAAATTTCCCGATTTGATATTTCTTGCAATGAACATTTTTCATAATACTATTCACAAACAGATCTAAAAGAAATTATTTTCAGACATGTATTTTACAGCAGTTTGCAATGTTATGAATGATCTTTGATAAGTTTCATTGTTTTAAAATTGAGCATATCTCATAATGAACAGTCTATATGATTGTTCAATTCAACATATTTTCAACAATATCAATTTAACATTGATATTGAGAAAGATTTTATAGTTTGTATATATTCTCACAATATTAACGATATGAATATTCTTTAAAAAATACAAAAATATTTTTTTGATCAATTGTACCGGCATTGATCACTGATAATTTTACTTTTTTTAAACTATTTCTCAAAATGAGCAATTTCAATGGAACATATTCTTAACAAAATGTATGTAAAACGAAAGTCTAGAAATACTAAAATTAACTGATTGATTTGTACCTGTATCAGATAATGCTTCAGTTTTTAACCCGTACCTTTTGTGCACAATGCATGAATTGACGTTTACTTGTCTTTTAAATTTAGATCTTTGATTCCTTTTTAATAAATATTCATTTAACATTTACTTAGAATGTATTTTGATTCAGGCGATCTAATGCACAGTCACAAACATCACAGATGTACTCAGCATCTCCACCTGCACAACTGTTCATTTGAACAACAGGCCTCCATCTGGTCCAGTAGTTGTTCAGTTTATCCTCTTGTTCTGCAAGGTGTTTGATCAGTGAGAAAATCTTGCAGGCCCAAACTCTTGCTTCCTCACCGTGTTGATGCAAATCTTCATTAGTTGTCCATTTGGGATGTTGATTGAATTTCAACTTGTACCTACTTTCAACTTGGCCTTCTACATGATGCAATGCATTCCTCAATATTGTTGCTGTTTCATACTCCTCACCCAGTTTAATCAGACCTGTCCAGTTAACTGTCAGGTAGAAGAGGGCAGTCTTTATGGTGTATGATATGATGGGCATTTTAACATGAACCTTGCACCAGTCATGGTGTCATGTAGAATGTTTAAATGCCTATATAATGAAAATTAGCAATTCTGCTTGTTTTTCAAGGCATTTCAGTAATAATACAAAAAATGACAACTTGAATGACAATCCAATCTGACAGGTGTCACAACACCAATTACCTCTAATTTGAAAAGTTTCATTCTGACATAATCACAAGGTGGCAGCACAGGCCAGCAATTATAATCTTTGTCAAATTGTCCCAATTTTACCCATAGGCTATATAACATAATATATGCACCTGCTGAATTTCATCTGATAGGTGGTGACTCCTAGTGATAAATATTATTATCACTAAAGTGAAACCAATGACCTTGGGCTTTCTTTGAGTAGGTGTGTCTTGAATCCAGTGGGGAGAGCCATCTTATAAATTTTGATTATTTGTACCTGTGAACACTGAAATTCTGAGGCACCAAATAAAACTTTCCTCACTGTCCTGGGGGACCCATACAGGGGCATAGCCAGGTGGCGGCAGAATGCCCTCCACAAGGAAAAATATTGAACTCAGATTTCAAAGGAGCCCGAAATGGGGAGAAAAAGTGACCATTCAGTAATTAAAACTGATGAAAAGTTATCTCAGGTCCACAATGTGGGACTCAGGATTATCTCTTATTAGCATAGAGAGGGCATTGGAAAAAAAAAATTGCCAAAATCATAGAACAATTTACTCGTGCAAAAAAAGAAAGAAAGATAAAACTCTGAAGAATTACTGTAATTGTATTGCAGATTATTGAGGAAGTAGTCAATCTACTATAAATTTAAAGAGGTGTTTTCATATAATAATATTTATAAGTACAGTTAATTCATACGTTTCAGTCAAACTTCGCAGACTGTAAGTAAACTATAAGCGTAATTTCACTTGCATCTGAATATATTTTCCTTATAACCTAAAATTTTTATATATGTGTACATCCATTGATGTCTCCTAACATTGTCCTTATTCCCTACAACTTGTACATTTACTTTATGTTTATATTGTTTTACATTTTTGAATAAAGTGATGTGCATGAATAACCCTATATTAACATTATTATCATTTTTAGTATTATTTTTTATACAATCTACACAGCATTTTTTTAATTTTGAGGAAATACATTGTGGGTTGCTCCCTGACAAAAATCCTGGCTATGCCACTGGACCCATATTTGTGCACTGGATACCTGTCAAGACGCACACAATTAATTTTTTAATGTGTCAAATGGACAATTTGCATTTTGACAGCTTTGTTTACTCTGTGATGTCATCAACACACTTTCATTTTAAACCAGCCAATCAGAAGTCACGATACTACCTATGCTAATGTATTCATTGGGCATGTGTCTTTACCACACCGAGCAGAATGGCGGTCGTGGGAACTTGACTCAATCGATTTTTTGGAAACTTTCCAATTACTTAAAGACCCAGTGAATATAGCATGACACCATGGTTGGCGCATTAGAAAACCTTTTTGTGTCCTCAAATACGTAGGCAAATGAAGTGCCTTCAGGCTTTATTTTATTTGTGAGAGTCATTACCACACAGCAAGTTTTTAAGTCCCCTAATTTCAACTTTCATGAAGTATGACCCTGTCGCCTCCTCTGTCAGCGGCATGGTCATCCAGGGCTAGTGTGGACTCCTTGCATTGTCATCTCATCATTACATCTGCCTTTGACAGCTGTCTTTCTTAGAGAGCATTTTAACTGCATTAGGCACATGTCTTCGTTGTTAAAGCTAATTTTTTTAGACATTGGCCTGCTCCTCTGAAGGTTTCGGGTTAAAATCCTAGCTTCAGGGTCTTTTATAATAGAGCGGCTTTCATGAGGAGTTCTCTAAATAAATCTTATTTTAATACTGGTGCCAAGGTTTCAGTACAGCACAAATAATTTGAATCTTTAAATTTGAAAGTTAGGAAAATCTCATTGAAAAGGCAACCACAAGTTCATATGTAGCATATAATTAGTTTATTAATAGTACACTGAATAATTATAATATATGAAATACATAAACCTATGAGATAAATATGATAAATGACAGATTAAACAGCGTAATAAACGCAATAACAAAATTATGCTGTTTTCTTGCGATATTTGACATAATAAGCACCAGAGTAAATAGCATTCAAGTTAATTAACTGAAAATCCCTGATTCAATGTTCGTAAATTTATGATATCTTGAATTTAAGATGTACATACCCTAAGGTTCACATTAAGTGCAAAAATTATGGGGTCAACCTTTTAAAAAATATAGAGACACATGAAATATATAAAATTATATAGAGAAATACAAAAAAATCTACCCTATTCTGACAATATGCAATAAATAGAATACTAGTTGTAGTATTACCATGTATATAATTCTTATGAAAAATCATCTTGACAATATTCTGTGTGTATTTAAATAAAAAAAAAAACCAGGGGTCCACATTCAAATTTTTCTGTGATTAACCTAGAAATTGACCACAGTAAATAATATTTCTACTTCAGCGAGTACCAACGTACATTTAATAATATTTGAGGCTGAAATCATAGAAATTAATCATCATAAATGTATTTTATTATACATAAGGTAACGTAAATTGTTAGCCTAAGAAACACATATATATAGGCCAACCTACTGACCTGGTCAGACAGGCAGACATAACAAAAATAATGTCAAAAATCAATAATTACAAATGAGAAATTTCACACAACATATTTATTATATATTCAGAAAGATGGATTGAGGCTATATAACCCATTCTAACATCAGTTCCAAAATATCTACTAGGGGTCCTCGCGGTACCATGCCCAATCATCTTTAAATTCTAGCTCGCGTTGTCATAATTAACATTTTTGAAAGAATGAAGAAAATTAAAAAAGGCTGCAATGAAAACCAAGCATTAAAATAATGTATTTTCCTTAACAAAATTTTCTGTGGCATTTTCCAAATTTTCCATTATTTTAATGACAATATATAGATTTAACTGCCATGATTTGTCACAGTTCAGAATAGACTCCGCTTGATATTTCAAATTGTCTGAAAAATACAAAAATTTGACCACAAAAACATTTATTAATTATACCTTATAAAATAAGTAATGTTGCTTCATTTTTACCCAACCAGGTATTTCATGCAATTGTGTTCATCAATGATAATTTTTATGTATTTTGACAAATCACAAGGTAATGCATTTTTAAAACACTGAAAATGACATCAATAATATTCAAAGATTTTAAAGTTTCCATATATCTCACAATGATAATTTTGCATACTATCATTAAAAAACAAAATATAAAAAAAAAAAACTGTAAGAAATGTATTAATTTATGATCCATTACACTTTACAGCAGTTTGCAATGTTATGAATGATTATTCTCACTGTTTTAATTAACAAACATATCTCATAATGAACACTCATAATGATTTTTCAATTAAAAATATTTTCACAAAATGCATGCATTTGACATCTAAAATGTTCTTATAATTTTCTCAATAATTAATATGCACACATGTTATGTATTCTTAAAAAATTACAAAAAGATATGATTTCCTGCATAATTTGAAACATCATGTGTTTTCATTGATAATTTTTCTTTTCAATAAACTATATTTAATTAAATTTGAATTATTTCAAACAAAATGTTTGTATGTGACAAAAAAAAAAAATCGAGAAATAGTATAATGAATTGATATCCTGTAACATTTTGAAACATGAATGATAATTTTCCTTTTTCTTTTCTTAACTTAATAAATAATATCTGATAATGCTTCATGCTTTTTCAATATTTAAAAACAACAAATCTATGTATGAGACAGAAAAACAAAGGGTCCAGAAATTCTAAAATTAATTGATTGATAAGTCCCTGCATCAGAATAAATACAATTTTCAACCTGAATCTTTTGTGTTTAATGCATGAACTTGTCTTTCAGGACTTTGCCTGCCTTTTAAGAAATCTTCATTTAACATTGACTTAGAATGTATTTTCCTTCAGGCGATCTAATGCACAGTTACAAACATCAAAGATGTATTCAGCCTCTCCAAACCCTGTTATGTCACTATCCATTATATCAACAACAGGCCTCCATCTGTCCCAGTAGTTGTTCAGTTTCCACCCTTCTTCTGCAAGATGTTTGATCAGTGAGAATATCTTGCAGGCCCAAACTCCGGCTTCCTCTCTATGTAGATGCAAATCTTCATCGGTTGTCCATTTGGGACGTGGATTGAATTTCAACTTGTTCCTTCTTCTCTCAACTTGGCCTTCTACATGATGCAATGCATTCCTCAATGCCTTAATGCTGGCTTTAGATATTTCCTTGTATTTCTCATTATCAGTCACTCTCAGTTCAAGTCCACTTGCCAAGTTTGCTGTCAGGAAGAAGAGGGCAGTCTTTATGGTGCATGATGTGATGGGCATTTTCACATGCACTTTGGCCCCCCTGTGCCAGTCATAGGCCTGCAAATACAAGAATATACATACATTAGATAATAATAATAATAATAAGATATACTTTATGCAAATAATGCAATATACTAATATTCTACCCTATTACCACTATATACAGGATGTTACTAAAATACAATAAAATTGACAATAATTAATAAAATATACTTTATGCAAATAACACAAAATATACTAAACCCTATTACCACTACATAAATTGGATGTTACTAAGATACAATAAAATCCATACATTCGATAATAAAGGAAGACATTTCAAAATATATCTTATGCAAATTTAGGGAAAATCATGTTACCGTTTATTTAAAATGTTACTAAAATACAAGAAAAGTTAAGATTTAATTGACAGTGGTTTTTTTTTTAAATTGACAGTTGATACATTGGGCATGGCCGCTTCTTAGTCTGTCACTAACATTTAAGATTTATCTGACCAATTATCATTAAAATGTTTATATTTGACGGTTGGTTTAGTCATTAATGATTGAATTTGTGCAGCATTAACAATTGAACAAAACATTAACAATAAAATTGATGTAAAGTCATCAAAAATCTTTTTTACAAGCAAAACTGGGCGATTAACCATAAATCTTTGCAATGTGTATGACTTCCAAACGCTGTGCTACTTAATAGTTCTTCATTTGGTGATAGTTACAACATTTTAGTTAAAGCATTGTCATATATAGACAGACAGACAGACAATAAATTATAATATCATAGTAGAATTTATTATTTTAACCTATGTACTAAGTACAATTATTGTTTTGCTCTTTTTATACTGGCTCCTTCTTAAATGTTAGGTGAGGTAGTCCTTAAGGGGGAGTTGAATTTGGCACAAACGAAAAAAAAAAAGTATAACTTTACAGAAAATGATATATATGCAAATAAATATATATATATAAGGGGGCTCCACTTTAAGGATTGCAAAAACACATAATTTGACAATAATGAAGAATAATGGTCTCAGAACTAAATTCAAAGTTATTTTGAGACCACTAGATCACATGAAAATGATAAGGGTGAGATGAGTGAGAAGAAGACCAGAAAAAAATATATTAAGAGAGAAATCACCTAATGGACTTTCACAAGAAAGAAAGAAAGAAAGAAAGAAAGAAAGAAAGAAAGAAAGAAAGAAAGACTCTTACAAGAAAGAAAGGAAGAAATAAAGCAACTGTACTTTACAATGGGTTTATTCATTACATGGTTTAAATAGCAAGGCTGTCGTAAGGTGAAATTTTCATTTTATAGCTTTCGATACTCACACTTAATGAACTAAAGTGTTTTGACATGGCTTTAATTACAAGATAGATTATCTTTTTTTATTATCATTATATTCTAAGAGGTAAGTTAAATTTTATTATTTATATAATTGGCTAAGTAAATCATGTCCATTCAAGAAAAGAAAAGTACTGCCAACATTTTATTCAACAGAATGGTAACTTGATTAAAAATAATGCATAGCTAATTGCACAAAACCTCATGGGCGCAAATCTTTGGGGGACGCATCCCCCTCCCCCTAGGAATATATATTTTCTTCATATTTTAATGTAAAGTTATATGCAATTTAAGAGGTACTAAAGTAAGGTTCACAATTTATCTGAGCACTCACTTGATATTCAATATACAGTGGTGCCCTCTGGAGTTGTGTGAAAGAGCCTACTGTCATTGATAAGTTATTGACAACAAGTCAATTATTAATTTAGCTACTCTAGAAACATTCGACACTGTTGTGCTTGAGCAAGCGGCTGGGACAGTCTGGATCAGAGCAGAGCTGATCAATCTCATGGATTTTCTTTTCTTTTGAACACTACTTATGTGTACTTTAAACATCTTAATTTCATGGTAGTACATTATAATTGGTATTTCCAATATTGAATTCCACAAAATATGTAGGATAATAAGTATTCTGACCACATGCTCACCATGTGCTTCATGATGAAGGCAAATGTTGAGCTTTCAATTGTCAAATTGCAAATTAGTATATATATGTACCGTTATCAGAATCACTAGCATATAATCGCAATTACTAGGCATACAAAGTTTCTAACTAGATATGTAGTATGTGTAATTTTATCTGTTAAGTAGCCAATTAGTAATACTGAATTCAACGTTAATGACAGGTGAAGATTAAGGAAAGTAGGTCATTGACCTGATCACCAGTTTGAGGACTGTCAAATTGTTAATGCATTCAGTGAATACAACATAACTAGGCCTAATGTTAATGCTTATTAATATTTCATGATTAATAAAAATAACTTTGTTAATTGTTATGTGATATTAAGTGACTTTATTTTTTCTTCATTTACTGATTTTTATAAATTGCCATTATGACCATCTGCAGTATTTGAACTCGTACATTATTTTTGTGTGCAAAAGCAAATGTAATGATAAGATAGGGCTTAAGGTCTGCACCATGTTACACATTTACCCTATGGGTGGGGGTGTTCACTTGCCTCATCATAGATATAGATAGATGGATAGATGTGGAAAGTGCAGCCCTCTAAGGCAAGTTCTCGCTGCTATTGAGGGTTGATTGATGAGGTGAGAGAGAGGAGGAGTCCACACATAGATAACGAGTATAAGTCACATTTAATTTAACATCTAATGCAAACGACATCCAGCAGCTGGGATGATGTTCATGAAGAGTGCTTTCTTTTGCCCTTTGGATGTTAATTGCAATTCCTCACTTGACAACTCAGATGACACCATCCCACTTGCCATTAACAATATATATTATTAAATAATAAATAAAAATATACATTATTTAAAAGAAAATAATAAAATGGATTTGAGCTATTTTATTTGTTGGCAGGCAGGCATACTATTGAATTGCTAAATATCCTTTTAATCAAAATATGGCCTTACTTAGCAGCTTAGCAACTACAGTGTGTTATGTATTTTCCATCATTACAAAATAGCTGCAATGATGATAGTTACAAAAAAAAGGGGGGGGGGGTACAGAGAGGGTTTTAATGGCCTAGAAAGTTGGGATTAAAAGTGACCATAGAGGATCATCATCATAAATCTATGATGTGACATATGTCTATTTTGTGCTGAATTTTTAAAAAAGTGGGACATTTATTTTGAATGTAACTATTTAGTCAGACTCAGTGTGCAAACTTATTGTCTAAAGTATTTACTTTATGAAATAATAATTTTTATAATGCTTAGTTGAATGGAAACTAGTTATTATTACCTCACATTTATTGGTCTAAGTAAATATTGAAAATATTTGAGAGGCCCTCCCCAATGTGTAGTCCAATTAGATGTAATTGCAAATTTGTAATTCACATACTTACACTTTAAAGATTTATTTTAGGTTTACACTATAGTAGTATTTAAAATAAACATCCACCTTTTTTTAAATCATTTTTTACTACAATTGGTCCATGTCGTAATACTTAAAATTTTGTAATATGATATCATATCAGGATTTATTATATGAAGGCCATTATAAATTGCAGTTTTACATGCATACAAGAAATACCAGTTGCATACAACCATCAGTTGGACAATCCAGTTATCTTTTCAGCAATTCACCAGCTGCTGAATGTCATTGTTAATGTCTTATAAGAGCATTGCATAAATGAATCAGAACTGCATAGAGCAGCCGAAGTTGTAAACCCAAAACCTGCACCTCAGAGTCAGACTCTCAAACCACTGAGCCAAGCACAAATGAGCAGTGAAAATAAACTACAGAAATATTCCTGTAATACAGTGCAAAGAACTCCAATAACTACAATAAAACATAAACATGATGTTTATGATGTATAATATGGGCAAAATAGCACCATAAATCCAATCTCAGAAATGAAAATGTGGCAACATAGTTGAAATTTTGAGCATAGATCTTGATTACTGTGATTTTTAGCAGCAAATAATTCATTGCACAAGCAAATATTGCCAGAACTCATAATGCAAATTAATGCATACATGTCTTACTGATTTAAAGCAATGTCACTTGAAAACCAGTGATGAGAGTTGGTCTGTAACCACTACAAAAAAGTGCAGAAACTTCAAAACAGGTACATGTATTATGCAACACAATCAATTGCATCTAAGTCACTGAGCAGAAATCACGATACAATATATTAATTTTTGCGGATAATTGGTAATCTTGACCTTCGAAGCACCTTGGAGAAATTAGAAATGGAAGGAACATCAAAGGTAAAATCACTTTGTCTCGACAAAAAACTTAATGACTAATGGACTCGCCCCTACTTGGGGGGCAATTGAAATTTTCAATATGTATGAAATATGCATATTTATCTGATTTTTGAAGCATATTCCATGATAAACATAATTTGGTTATTTCTGAGCACCAAAGCAAAAAACACACACTGAGTATGATATTGGGTGGACAACAGCCTTATGGATAATACATGGAAATTTTAGTTCACTGGGATGAGTAGTTGTTGAGAAATGCCAATTGATGCATTATGTGGTGTTGATCTTAATTTAGTAGACATGCCACAGCAAGCCGTGAATATAGATTTAATCATTTTTTTGGCCAGAATTTTCACTTTAATCTTAGCGTAATTTAATTGTGTGGGTATTTGTGGGTTTCATGTAATGACAGTGTGAAAAAAATCAGTCACATTTATTTTATTTTTTATAAAACTATTATCTGTCAACAATGCTTTGACTTTCACAAAAAAGTCCCTAATTGTAGACCACAAAACTGGCTTTTATATGGGAATAAATACATTTACTTGGCTGAATAACTACACTAATGGACTGAAAACACGCATAGGTAAAACATGTTGTACAAACCTGAGATAATGCGTTTTTAAAGTCCATTAGTGTATATATAAGCATTTCTGGTTAGGGGAGTTCACTTTAATGAGTTGGAGATTTAACTGCTAGGGCCACTGCCAGCACAACGCTGAAAGAACTTTTATTGCCCTGTTACTTAATTGCTTAATATGAGGATTTCAGTCAAACACAGCGAAAACCTGTGAAATCTGAAATACTTCATAACAGGTTCAACAACCCACGTGATTCATGAATATGTAAATCAAATATAAGCTCCGCCCCCCTGTGGTGACAATGAGTGACGCAATCTTGCGCAACATTAAGCGGGTTCCGTCAAAACATCGACTAAATGTAGCAACTTCAATGAATAGACAATCAAGTCTAATTGTTTATCAAGCAGTCTAGTCATGCAAACCTTGCCTAGACCTATTAAAACATGTAACTCATGTAGCAAAGTGACAGCTCTAGTCATTTGATCAAGTTCAATACTTTTGACAGCAGACAAATGCAACAGAATAACTTGAATTAAATAATCTGAAATTTTCATGGCCTATCAAGTCAGCATAAACTGGAAAGGTTTGATTAAAATCCATCAAATGTACGGACAGTACGGTGACTGCCCCCGATCATGATGACGCTCAACATGTCAGAATGTTTAAGCAACGCGACTTCTCATTGGTTAGCCCACTGTCAAGTTTATAAACCTAAAATAACATGCCCATGTAGCCAGAATATACAATGAAAATGAATTAAATTCTTTGATATTTTACATCAATTTACAAAAGCAGTTTTTTTATATTAATACCTATGTTTTACAGAAGATTCTTTATTAAAACAAACTTTTAGAAATAAGTTAAAAGCCCACTTTGTGAAGAAAATATCTAATTTAATATTTCACATGGGCATATACGTGCAAAGATATACATGCAGATTATAAAGCCATTAAAGGATAAACAAAATACATTTCATTGAAATGTGATAAATATAGGCCAAAGCTTGTTTCTTACTCTTGCATCAAGAATGAGTTTATTGCAGTTTATTACAAGTGGCGAATCTCGATGTCTTGGCGATGTGCCGAGTGTAATATTATCAACAGCTGATCGGGCAGGCAATGTCATGCAAATCCGCCCCCATCATTGCCATTTATATTTAAGGCTGGCCTGCAGCCCTGCACAACCCCACCCCCGTCATTGCTTTAATTTGAAATTCAACATAATTTACAAATAATGCTAAGAAAGTATGTGAATAATTTCACCCCCCCCCCCCCATCAACATTTTTCCGACTGTCAATCATGCTTCTCAGCTGTATAATAAACTTGTTTTGATGACGTCATATATTTCACTTGGTGTATAGAGGCTCTTCATTGCTGTAAATACTAGGGCTCTGTATCGTTTGATTCAAACGATATGATATGCATCATGGATACACTCATTCGATACACGATATGTATCGGCGATAAATATTCATAGCTATATATATAAGTATACAAATTTATAAATCAAATAGGACATTAGGGAATCGGACATTTCAGGTTTGGACATTTTGGTTGTCAGACGTTTTAACTTGATACTGCTCCAAGCAAGCTAATCACTGATTGGCTGTTATATTTTGGGACTACTCATTTCGACCAATCACAGCGCATAACACAAAGTAATCAAAATGGCGGTTGTCACTGATAACTATATTTTATGGTTTACCGATATGATACCAAAAATCACACGTCGTATACCAGTTCTTTTATCGATTGCTTGTTACCGGTGTGACCGATAATCACCGAACCGGTGTAGAGCCCTAGTAAATACTAGGTTTCAAAATAAATTTCCACCTTTTTTCGGTGATATTTTGCACCAAATGGCATGGAGCAGCACACAATAGACAGAAATGTTAGCAATATATACAATTTTACAAATGTACCAACTTTCTAGCAAAAACAAAAACCACACAAATTGTCACATGAAATGTCTGCTATAAAGTTATCAGTAACAATAAATATGGATATTTATTGTCTGACATCATTTGCAAGAGCGATGTCAATCAAACCAAAGATTACACTTAAGCTCCCCCCCCCTTCAGTGACTCACACAGACGTAACAACCTGTCAATGATAACTGAATAGACTAAGTGTAATTGTTTACCAAGCATCTAATAATGCAAATCTTGCCTAGACCTATTAAAAACATGTAGATCGTGTAGATGATTCAATTTTGTTTGGGTTCAATGAACTTTTGGCAGTTATTGATATGCATATTTAGTACTTTGGATACCATTATAGGAACCAAAAACCATCTGATTTATTGCAAACATATCTATAGTGGGATCTAGAACAAATATACACACTTGTTTTATTATACAAAAGTATACTATAATATATTAGCACAAATTGCTTTTTATCACCTAGAAAGTGAAGTTTGATTATATTTAATTATGTCTTGCGTTGATCCATCATCATATCGCCTCCATGCCATATGAGAACAAAACGTCAAACAGGTTGACATCGAATCCTACTATAATACAATTTAAAAAAAAAACAATTGTTTTTATAGAAGTCCATCCAAACCTTAAGTTCCTGCATGCCCATTCATATCCTTGTAATCCCAGTGAAATCCCAATAATAAATTCCTCAAATTATTATTTATCTTTTTAATCCAAAAACTCCTAGTCAATGTAAAATGTTTAATTCAAACAATGACCTCCCTGGGCAAATGCAACTGGCCAACAATCTCCCTGCAGCTTGGTCATTCATCATTGCCCTGCCCCCCTTGATCAAGCAGATACTCGGGACACTATCACTTGACAAACAACTAGTATGCAATTAAGTAATAAATAAACAAGTTAAAGTCTCACCTATGATGTCAACATTTAGTGGGTCACCCATTTAAATTTGTTTGATTACATTTTGCCAATAGGGAGGGGGGGGGGGGGGGTTGGAGGCTATAGTCAATTGGTGTTACTGAGGCACACAACAATTGATCAAGACCCCACTACACCACCTTACTAGTTAGCTTCTCCTTTTCCTGAAGTGAACATATAAATATGACCATGACTTAAAATAAAAATTTATTTATCTTATTAATTTTAAAAGTGTATGATTCTGTTGAATGAAAACAATCTTTTCTACATATGTCCATAGGCCTATTATGGCCCATGCGTATATTCTTCAATTGACAACGTTCTATCTATACAGATAAATGTGTCATAAAAAAAACAAAAAAAAACATACAAGACATACATTGTTGTTTTGTTTAAAAAATGAAAACACCTGTATTATGTAACTTTTGTATGTAGGCCTATGCTAATTTTCTAATAGAGCTTCATAGACCGTGTGCTTGATATCAAGATCTGTTCAGGTAATTAACTGAGAAATTATGAATACAAAAAAGAGAAATAAAAAAATGTCTATTTATGACAATAGATTTATGTGTGACTGTGAGCATTGGCCTATTCCATACTGAATTGCAATTAATCATGTGATTGATAGGCGCTTACTGTAGTTAAGCAGATTCAATTAACCGTTGCGCTATGAGTTGCTATGTTATACGTGACGCTTACCGCACTTGCTAAGTTGCAATTCTCACTTGTTGACACCACTGACTGACTGCAAGATCACAGGCTGCTTTAGTTGGTTGCGTCGCGCATGCGCATTCACATAGAATGGCGCTCAAAACAAGCCTGTAAGTCGTTGATAAGTTGTGGAAAATGTGTGTTATTAGTTTATTAGCTATTTCAATCAGGCTTAACAAATGTGATGGTGATGTTAATACTTACACATGTTCCATTAAGTTTGATACTTGAACTGCAGTTTAAACAACACTTAATCTGATCCATGTGTTGCCATGCTGCACAAGGCCTGGGCTCAGGTGGGAGTGGGGAGGGGGCAATCTCGAGATTTTTCCTTCCTCACACTTTCCATAAATTCTCCAACTAAGACAATTTTTTTTTAAATTAGCTCTAATTTATTTGGTAGATAAACTTAAATCTGAAATAAATAAAGGAAATTCTGTTTTGGGCATCTACCTCGATCTTTAAAAAAGTCAGCACTAAAACATGTAAATAAAAACCTAGTTTATATTGTGGAAACTGTAGCGTGCATGTAAACTCTCATTTTCTCATAAACAATTATTTATGTGCAATTGGATTGCACATAAATAATTATGTCTTTCACTGTTGGTCTTATAAATTTATAGACGTACATAATATTATAATTGTCACTGAAGGCATTCCATTTCGCCTGTGATAGGATGGGCTTAGGAGCTTCATAGGATAGGTCAATGCATGAATTGCCATTGACTGATGCCATCAAACACATATTTAATTGTTTAAAGCCGGGCTCACATTATGCGATTTTGTCGGCCGACACGGGGCTGGCGATTTTTGCACCGATCTGTGGCACAGTCAAGTGACCTCTCACACGATTTTTCCCGCCGATTTTGCAAGGTTGCAGATGAGTGCTTAAGGGGATAATAAATGATGCTTATACTTTGTTTACTTACTTTACTTACTTTGTTTACAATATCTTTAACTTCTTTAACTTTACTTTCTAACTTACTAACTTACTAACTTACTTACTAACTTACTAACTAACTTACTTACTTACTTACTTACTAACTTTAATTGCTGGATTTCTTATGATTAATAATAATAATCAGTGTTTTACCTGAAATACATAAAAAATTTACATAAACAATAAAAGATATTAGCATACTGTGGGCATAGATAGATAGGTAGAAAGTAGATAGATAGATAGATAGATAGATAGGTAGCTAGATAGATATCCCTGGTTTTCATTCCATACCATTGTAACCATTTAAAGTATTATTATATTGCCGCAAAATGTTTGCATATATGCCTTCACTCTGAGTTTTTTTGGAATTTTGCCAGCGTAATAATACAGTTTGATCTTTAGCTTAGAGACCACACTACATCTAACACTTGGTTTTTCCGGTAAAAAAAAATGTTGAGTGTATCATACACTTCATTTGCTGATGTGTTGAGTGGGCGAGGCATTACCAATTTTCTCTTTTAATTTGATTGGTTAATAGGCATATTATGTTCGTGATTGACAGGTTTTGTAACACTATTTTATTTTACTGAATCGACATAGAAACAAAATTGAGTGTTACTGCACAAAGTAGCAAAGAAATTATGGCCTATAAACAATGCCTGGAAATTTTTGCAGGCGTTTGCATTTTGACTTTCAAGATCACATGCCATTCTCATATTTATTAATAATAATCACACATTTACGGAAGGATATCAGTTCAGTCATATAATGAATTGAATCTATTAAATTTTATTAAATTTATTAAATTGTGTCATATAGTGGAAAATTTCTAGCAGAATTTCATTTAGAAATAATAGCAACCACAAAAAGCGTTATACCAAAACAGCATGGATGATAATTACCTACAAAATAGACATGTTTTGATATTATAACAGTGTTCACATTAGACGCTCGCCCGCTCGCCCGACCCGACTTTCTTGGCGCACGGGCGAGCAGGATAAGGATAGCACTGGTCCGTGTGAGCGAGTAGCCAATTAAATGGGCTTTTATTTTGCCTCCAATCTGTCAGTTATGTTAACTATTTGATTGCAATATTGGTCAAAGGCATAATTCATAGAAGTGGAACACACAGATTGCAATTGACTCAGTGGCATCTTCAACAGTCAATGGAAGTGTCAAGTCCCCCATGCTTTAGGCCTAAGTGCAATTGACTGCTCAAAGGCTGCTAAGTCTTTCAACAATAGCTTTGTAGATCTATTCCACTTTAATTTTGTGATTTTAATTACTGCTTTAGTAAATATGAATAATATTACATTTTATATTTATATTCATACATGTACCACATGTATAAATTATTATTAAAGTAATTGCCGTGTGGGCAGGAGGGTGCATTTTACTGGAAAAGTAGAAGTTAATCATATGTAGTTTGTGGTAACATGGGTACTATTGATTTATAATTATAAGCATCCCTTCCTGTAGATTCTGATATAAAAATATCATTCCTGCCAATTTTGAAAGTTAATAATCTTGAGTAAGATAATGAACACTGATGTGCCAGAAGTACTCAGTACTAAGGGTTGCGCTTAGTTATGGACCAGTAACAATGTGAACGGACCAACACCTTGTTGGACTTACTGGTCCGTGTGGACCAGTACTAAATTTGACGAGTCTTGAACACTGTTATAATATATTAGGCCTATGATCAGAAAAAAAAAGAATGGAGTGACCTATATATTATGTGCAGTGCAATATACCTAAACAATAACTACAGAGAGGGGGGGGGGGGGCAGCAATGTGTCTTTCAGCTAAGTACTATACACTTATGTTAAGGGTGTTTGGAAGTTAAATGCTTATTTTTCACTGTTTTCAGATGGTTTACATAGACTCCTGATTATAATTAATATCAAAATATTTTCATGCTTATGAATGACATGATGTATGTTACCAACATTTGGCATGCACTACCATTGTGTATTCATTGTCTACATTGTGAAAGCAGTAGTTTTTTTTTTTTTTTTTGGGGGGGGGGGGGGGGCATTTGAGCTGTGCCCTTGACACTACAGCCAGCTGAATAATCAAATTTGCCTGGGGGCGTGGCTACCGGCCAGGTTCATCATTTCACATCATTGAAAATGAGTAATTAGGTTTTTATAAATAATCCCACGAAAAAATATGAAGACTGCTGCATGGCCCTCAATAGTCAGACAGTGTCAGACAGTGTCAGACACAAAATCCTTTCATGTTTTATAATATTATTCGCACTCAGGTTAATATACTTGACATCAAAAATCTGCTGAGGTAAGTATAAATAACAACATTTAACAATTATTTAATGTCTTCCTTCTAGACACCTGGAATTCATCATTATTTTACTGTTTAGCTAATAACATGACATTTAGTTTGCACTTCACTGAGAAACACTTTTTGCCTTGGCATAAATATTTGGCCTTGGCCTATATTCAGAAACTGCTCACTTCTTGCCTTGGCCTTCTCACCTGAATTTCTTTAACTAAAGACATTCATCTTTAACTCACCTGAAGATGTTGGAGGAGTGCAAAACCTCAACTTGCAATTACTTGGCTTCTATACATGATAGAACAATGCGGTTTTTTTCTAAATAGTTCATTTGTAACTATCTTATCATCCATATCCATGTTAAGCAGCATAATGAAAAAAATACACTAAAACCTAATTTATTGAGAAAGAAATACTGATGACAACCCTGAGGTTAAGTGATATTTAAGGTACAAGAATAAAACCTCTGTCTGGCTGCCTAAATGACTGCTAGTTGTCAGCTGGCATGTTCTGTTGTGCTGACTGACTTGACTGAACTGACTGACTTGACTGAACTGACTGAACGGATGAGCTTAACTGACAGACAGACAAAATTGACTGACTTCAACTGACTGATTTAACTGACTGAACTGATTGAATATAAGACTGAATTAACTTGACTGAACCTGACTTGGCTGTACTGACTGATTTGGCTGAACTGACTGACTTTGCTGAACTGACAGACTACTGTAGAAGGACTGAGCCACCGGTATGCTTGTGTTATAGGCCAATTAGAACAATGATATAATGAATTTGCGACTTCTAGAAGTGGCATATTATTACGATTTTTATTTTTAAATAATTTAATAACTTTATTATTGGAATTTCACTGGGGTTTTAAGGATGTGAACGGCCATGTAGGAACTTAAGGCTTGGATGGACTTTTTTGTTGTTGCTTGCATTATAGTAGGAATCAAAATAAATGTCAAACTGTTTCATCATATATTTTTTTTTCCTGTGGAGGACACTTTTACGGTCTCAGGCATGGCAGTTTGACAGCAAATTTGTTTCACAATTTCACATCATGTGGAACCGATGTTCAAGACGTATTCTTCAGCTACCATACAAGACACACAACAGATACTTGCCGCATCTCCTTGGCATCCCTAGTTCACTTGAGCAAGTGATGTCCCGCTTTGTCAAGCTGGTCAAAGTCATGTTGACCAACGAAAACAGAACAGTAAGCTACCTGACCAAACATTGTCTGAGGAGCAGTGGAAGTATCATGAACATTAATCTCTTCCAGATTTGCAGGGAAACTGGGACTAAGTTTGAAGAACTGGTACAGACACACTGTAAAAGACTTTCCAAAATAATTGCAAATAAATACCAGTGCAGTGTTGAAGACTTTTGTGCCATCAAAGCTATTAAAGACCTGAGACAGAACATTACCAATGGCTGGACAATCACTGACTGTGTCAGTTTCATGAACTTTATATGTTGTAATTAACTCATCATTTGTAATTTATTGATTTAATTTTGTTTTCCTTCTTTTTTTTCCTTGATACAACATTGTAACTGTATACCTCATTTGGTATGTAATAAATATATATATATATATATATATATATATTGGGGCTTGATCAGGATGGATCAGCACAAAATAGACAGAATCAAATATAATCAAACCCAAACTTGCTAGGTGATGAAAATAGGATATTATTATAATTTCAGTAATTTGGCTGGTTTGAATATTGGTATCTAAAGTACTAAATAATATATAAATCAACAACTGTCAAAAGTTCATTGAACTCAACAAAATTGAGCTGTCAATCATCTACATGATCTACATGTTTTTAATAGGTCTAGGCATGGTTTGCATTATTAGACGCTTGGTAAACAATTACACTTGACTGGCTATTCAGTTAACAGTTGTTACAATTAGTTGGTGTTTTGACTGGGCCCCTCACATTGTGTAATCATTTCAATGTTGTTATAGGTGCAATTTGACAGGCCATTTTTAATGCAAAAAGTTTGGAAAATTCTGTTCAGGCTGGCCACTGGCCCCTTGATCAGGTGACGAAGTTGCTGCAGGTGTGAGAGAGCACTCCAACACTCTTGGCCACAAATTTGTTATTCATGTCATGGGGCCTGCCCAGACCAGACTTGGCCCCTTAACTAGTGTTGCACAGCACTCACCTGAGGGTTACAGTTTCAGTTTATTTAAACATACAAGATCCAGATAATATTAGATATTAGCTAAGATAAGATTTCTGACCCTTTTTCTTTTATCTGTTCATAAAAAAAATTTAATACCCAAGCCATACTAGAGAAAGATCCACATGACAAACTTGCTCACTTACTGAATTATAATTACTTATTTTATAAGAACCATTTCCTTACTTCGTTGCTTACTTCTTTGCTTCCTTTACTTACTTTACTTACATCTTTAACTTCTTTAACACTTTTACTTACTTACTTATAAACTGTAATTGCTGAATTACATAGGAGTACAAGTCTTTGCAGTGGTGTGGGTTGATACACGCCATTGTTAAAAATTGTTGAAAATGACCTTTTTTTGCAGGAATTGCACTTGACTTGACCTTTAACCTTGACTTCTTATAATCATTAATAATAATCAAAGATTTACCTGAAATACATAAAGAATGAAGTGGGTACTAGCAGAACTTCACTTCTAGAAATGATTAAAAAGATGCAGCTTTCTGCTTCTTACCAAGTGATCAGAAATTATGTTATGTGTATAAAAATTGCTCATCTTCCAATGTCCCTATGCTACTGAACCTGAAGCTTGGCTTATATGACCAGTGGTCCGAGGCAGATGTAATGATGAGATGATAAGACTTGGGAGTCTACAACATTTTACACATTCAAGTCAGGGGTGGGGTCTTTTACCTGCATGCCTCAGCATAGTCAGGACACTTTCTTGTTATATAGACACTTTGTCTGACTATTGAAAAAACATAACATAAAAATTATGACCCAGACGTTGTGTGCATTAGTATTCGAGACCTATAACTTGCCTTTCTCATGGGCCTCTTTTATCAGTGATTTGTAAACCTGGAAGATATCAGTTCAGTCAAAAAGTGAAATGATAAAAATATGCAGTTTTAATTTCTGCTGGAAGATGCAGTTTTAATTTCTGCTGAAAGCAAAATCAGATAGATCTATGACGTATTTTCTGTGTGGACTTCAATCTGGTTGTACTAGTCAGAGCTAGAATTTTGACAAATATAAATATTACTTGTTTACTAAAGTGAACATCAGAACATTAGAAGCATGACCTTTGACCGAATTGCCCCTCACCCCCCCCCCCCCAATCAGATTTTTTCCCAGGCTACAATTGAGACATTAAAACAAAAAGTAATGCTGTAATGAATGGGTAAAAGGAGTATATAGTTATGCACGAAACATCATTTCAAAGGGTTTTCAGAAAACTGCATATTTTTATTATTGCTAGTAGTGGAGTTATGCTATTTCCACTTTTTCTCTGATTATCATTATAATAAACATTGTTTATGTCTGGGTTATTATTTCTTGCTACATTGTATATTGTTGCTACTTTTTGGTTACATAGTGATTAAACTATCACAAACAATTGTTACATAATCTGTCAATCATTGACCTATTAACCAATCAAATTAAAGTAAAACTTTATCATTAATGCCCCTCCCACTCAACACATTGGCCAATTGAATAGGGGACATGTATATATTGCGGACACTGGCTGGGACCCATGATAGTGTGGTCTTTAAGGTAGTCAACTGCATTTTCACGATTGAGCAATGGGTGGATTACCGCGCACACTTAGAAAGATCTATGTACTATGTCATGCCGAATGGTTCATCTTAGCATTTTCTTCATCACATTGTGATCATTTTAAACTTTAAATGATCAACATATCTTGAATATTAACGAAGCTAGAGCCGTCACGGATGTAACATGCTATATCAATTTTAATTCCAGTTGGATTATTTTCAGAAACAACAACAAAATATTAATAAATTAAAAATAAAATATCTTAAATGAATACTCTAAACTTCATATACAATTAAGTAACTCATATAGTGAAGATGGCATACCATCACAACCTGATGTTACAAGTGTGTCCAGTTTTGTTAGAAAACTTAATTTCGACGTTTTTGTAATAGAACTGTCATCTAATGCTATTGTCAAGCATCCACACAAAATCGGTCATAACTTCAGATCTGCTGGACAGAATTTAATAAAACTTACATTAAATTGATCCCCACGACTTCACAAGATAAATTACAGCTAGATCCAGAGTTGACAACGTGTTAATCCAGCGCTTAAAGTAATTTTCTACTGCAGCGAATCGGCCATGTCTTGCTGCTCAACAGCCATTAGGCCGGGTCGGTGTAAAATGCGGACCACGCAGACCATGCGGACGAGCGGTAAACCAACACAGAAGGGGTCGCTCGCTTGTTGGTAGTTCCAGAGATATGGTAGTTCAAAGGAAGATATAATTTGGACAAAACTCATGTTATAGGGCATCGTGCAGACCACACAAACATAATATGAACTTAAGTTAATTACATAAGATGAACTTAAAATAAATGATTGTATTATAAAGGAAGACTGAATATGATGCTCAAATAATACAACAAAATATGTTCATGGAATTAGCAATGAAGTATAATTAAAGGCATATAATTAAAGGTCATTTGATAATCTTTACTAAACCTGGTTGAATGGTTCCGCACTATGTAATACTTACATAAAACTTGGTCTGCATTTTCTCAGACTCTGGTCTGCACTTTCTCAGACCTGGTCTGCATTTTACTAAACCTTTTCTTAGACCTGATCTGCACTTTATGAATAAATGTTTGCACCGTCTTATAGTTGGTCTGCACTTTTTAGAATCCTGATCTGCACCTTGTCGGAAATTCTGGTCTGTTCTCATCTAAGCAAATTTTGCAGATCTGCTTTGCATTTTTCCCAGAAATTGTCGGTGAACACTTGGTCTGCAGACCACACTTTCTAAAGTCCATGTCTGTGCCTAAAATTTCTAATAAAGTTGTCCTACATGCATACACTTCCGGACCTGGCAAGACTTCGATTGTACATTCTGAAATCCTGATCTGCATTTTCACTGATTTGTTCACCACTTTCACAGACTACAACACATTGTTTTCAGAAGAAAAAAAAACATGGTCTGCGTTTTACAAAAGATGGTCTGAATTTTCTACTACTTAGTCTGCGCTATCTATAATATTGGAATTATCTTTTACATTGGTCTGCACTTTATTTAAAAAAAAAAGTCTACTGTGTTGTGAAATATATATACTTGTCAGAGACAACATATAGTTTAATAAGATATGAAGAAGATACAGAAATAAGTCAGGAGGGTTATTATTTACATAATTCCGCAGGTCCACATGATCCGCATTTTACGTTAGTGCATGTCAGTAAACATACATGACGTTGGTTGACATGAAACTGATGAAAATCACTTTTAAAAGACATTAAAATAATTAACACAAAACCGAGGTATTTAAACATATATGCATTATGATGCATTGAATGATTGTATGTGAAGTTTGATGGTGTGTTAAGACGTGGGGCTGAGTAATTTGCAGATCCATTTCACAACCGGCTATTGTTTCTGACCCAGTTCACTGGGTTCACCTCGGACTATTCCAGTAATTGAACTCTTACACCAATATTGTTTTCTAGAGGCAAACGTTATGATGAAATTAGGCTTAATACTGCACAATTTAACTCATTTATCCCATGGGTGGGGTTTTCACCAGCCTCAGCATAGACACAGAGTACAAGGCACATCCAATTTAGCAAAATACATCCAGCAGCTGGGATGTAGCTCATGAAGAGTGCCCAGGCCAGTATACAAACCCAGGACTTTGTCAAAGTTTGGTAATTTAAAAAACAAAAATAAATACTTTAAACCTTAACCATACAGCTGTGGATCTTTAGAATTGCTTGATATTTATCCTGGTCACCTGGTATATGTAAACAATATAATTATTAACGGTATATCAAAGAAACGCTTTTTTGGTTTTTTTTCTGTAGGAGCCTCGATGCAAGTACCATTTTTTAGGGATCTTTGGCTTTTCATTGTTGATAACCTACATAATACAGAATTGACAATTGCATATAGGCCAACTGACAAAACTTCAATTGCAGCATGTTATTGTTGTTATTCCCATTTACCAAAAAAAGAGCTAATTCAAAAATTACAAAAAAAAATTTTGAAACCAAATTTCAAATGATCACGACATAAGAAACTTTTGTTGATCCGACATGATCGTTGTCAAATACACGTTACACATTACCATGCAGACTACAATTTCAAAGTTGTAATATTTAAACAAAATGGACTTATTTTATAATATTAAAAATTGTGATCCTTTATGAGGTTATTACAAATTTTAATTATATTAATTAACATTAGGAATAATGTAGCGCGGTTTCACAACATAGGGAAATCCTCCCAAAACTGTTTTAACTTGCGCTTTCTAACAATATTGGGAGTTGATTATAGTACAAATTCAGGCCTCTCAAAACCTAGGATTTTTAGACGTCATACAAATCGTCCATAAAGCCAATGCGTCCAAATTGCAACAAGCGACAACAAACTTGAATGATGTTTTTGGGGAAGAATCAGGACTTGTTTAATTTTAGTTCTGATATTTGCCACTCTAAATTTAATAAAGATGCTATGTTAGTACTGATTCACACATTTAACTGCTTAAAAAATGTTTTTCAGGTTAATAAATGCTTGCGTGGTGGCGCACCTGTCACTTCACTGCAGCTCCCTTTGGGAATAGATAATCTCTTTCATATAAGTGAAAAAATATTATTTGCCATGCTTCATGCTAAATACAATCTTAAAAGAGTGTTAGTGGACTTCTAAATTGTTGTTAAGTATAAATATATGATCTACATTCATGCTTTCGGTATTACCTGACTTTGATAATCTCTAAATTCTCGCACGTGCCACCACCACGTTGCGTCATGAGCAAATAAACAAGATCGAACGCTACCGATTCGCAACTTTAGATAGATTTATTGCATTTTCAGGTATGTTAGGATGTGTTAATGCTACAATTGATGTTTTTAACACGTTGGGATGGTTAAGTTATGGTTCTGTGATGCCACAACTTGTAATTTATGAGGAATGTCCTGTGACGTCATTGGAGCCTATTCGTTTTTCTATGATATTTTTTGAGGACGGCATGACTATCACAACTTTTTTTAGTGCGATTTCCTTGTTTTAACTTTCTCTTATTTTAGGATAACTAAGTCAGGTCTGTGGCAAGTGAAAATACACGAATGTAGAGAAATATATTGCCTACAATTATGACTTAAGTGAATGTGTATGAAAATTGGCATTAATCTTCAAATAGTGATTGTTTACAAAAATTAATTTTTGGAATGCCTCATGGGCCGAAAAAACCTATGGTTTGGAATCATTCTAGGAATAATTTATTATTATATATACTCAGGCACACTCTATTCACTTCATGAAGTATCTCATAAAGGGATGCGATAATGTGCAAAAAAAATTGATTGCTCTGCGTTTATATTAGCATTGACATTTAATAAATAGGAAGTAGTCAGAAGTGCTATTAATTAATCCTATTGTTGCGTAAATAAAAATATTTTTATTTTGCTGAGCGTATGCTGCATTGACAGAATAAATGATAGGTAATAGCTAGGGCTGTACACCTTTATCTTTAAAACGATATGATACGTATCACGATACAGCAAAACCGATACGATACATATGATACGTATCGTTAAATTTTGTCAATTAATTTAGTACATATATATAAAAGTTTATTATAATCCTAAAATAATCAAAAGATACTATCAAATTTGATGAAAAAATCTTCATCATGAATAACTGCAAACTATTAATTGTATTAAGAGTCACTGTTATTTTTCTTCACAAACAATAGAACATCTGGGTAGCAGGTGTCTTATTTGCTCAAAAACGCCGCTCTGCATACCATTTAATTGTATCGTTATTATTAAATAATGGTTATCAATACCTATATCGTTATCATTGTACCGGTGCAAACGGTATATCGAGAACCGGTGTACAGCCCTAGTAATAGCATAATAATAGCATTATTTAAAAATCTATCCACAATGGGAGACTTTAGAGCCAACAGGGGGAGCTACTGGTCCTTTGATGACTTAATCATACAATTAGGTCAATGAGTGCATTGATGACATCACAATACTAGTGAGGACGGGGGTGTAGCAGAGAACAGAAGAAGTTGCTCAGCACCCACAACCAGAACGAGGCTGAAAGACTGGTTGCTAAAAAATGCTTTTGTCAACTAGAATCACAACAAATTAATGACTGCTGTAGTTCTAATCTTTTATAAAAATGTTATGCATAGTGGACGTTATTAATGTAAATTAAATAGTGTAAATAAAATTAAATTTTCAATCAGCTTTTACACAAGTACCCCAGTTACAAAGTAGTGTGACAAAATATTTTATATTATGTAAATATCTAGTCAAATTTTTCATCATAATTTCATGAAACCAGTTGTTTGGGCTAATTTAGAAATAAATGTAAAGGGCACGTTTTGTAAAAGGAAATATCAGAAAAAGTGCAGTATAGCAGACCCAGATTTATGACCATATTTAGTGAGCCTTGTTGCCAGGCCTATGATGTAGAAATATGAATTCAATGGATGACGTCACAAATAAATGACAGCGGTGCTAATTTTTAAGGCAAGAAAGTTGTTTATTTTTTTCTACATATTTTGAGTAATTTCCAATATGATCGCAAATGTTAATTTTTATCAGACGGACACAAAAACCGGACACAAAAAACTTTTTATTTTGCTTGCCAAACTAAATTTGGTAAAAACTAGTGATTATGTTCATATTTAATGGACGGCAATATGGGCATTAATTGGGTCCACTATACTGCACTAAACCTGAAATATCACCAGTCATGTGACTACATGTAATTCAATTAAATCATCACATAAAAAAAAAAAAAGCTGTCCCGGGTTTGCTAGCATTCTAGTACAGAAAAAAAATTTTTTTTGGTCTGCCCAAAACTAATGTTATTTTTCATTTTAGTAATTAATGCATAACATGATATCTTATTAATAAATGTGTAACCATGGCAACCGAGTACCTATATACACGAATGTCATGCACTCTCAGTGTCAACAGTCAACTTAATTTCTGTCTAGGTGTTTTTGCTTTTCTATTCTTCTTTCAAACTGTTAATTGTTGTTCACCATGGAAACAGTTGCTACGGGCAAAAATCAACATTTTGGGAAATTTATTAAATTTAATCATAAAAAATAAAACATCATGGTTAGTGTCAAATATTTTGGATTTGGCAACCATCTTTGATTTTGGCAGCCATCTTGATTATTTTCTAAAATATTTTAATGAAATAAATAAAGTAAATTCACTCACTTGGACAAAGGCCTTGCTCACCACAATGGCCAACCGGCAACTGGGGGGGAGGCAGTCGATCATGTTCCACTCAAATTCAAAATAAGTCCGTTTAAATCTTTTGTCAGAATTCCAAGTTTCCAGTGTTGAGTACCACATTCGTTTGTGCAGAGGAAGACGATCACCCTCCAACATCTCTCCCCGACATCTCGCTGCTTCTTTTGGGGTTATTTCATCTGATTTATATCTTCTCTCGTCTCTCTGATCAATGAGGACAGCGACAACATCGAGGGAGACTTCCATTCCTTTGCAAGAACCGTCTCCCTCTCTGATAACCTTCCACGGACCTTTGACTACAACCGGTCTCAGGTTAATGCCCTCCCAGCTGATCTCGCCCAGGGCCTCAATCAGACTCGAGTTCAGTTCAGAAAGGAATTCACCCCGCTCCTCTCTTGCAATATATACACTTCTTCCATCTCCATCATAATATCCATCAAAACGAAGCTGGACATCTGCCTCGTCCAGTCGTCCACTCTTCAACTTCTCTCTCATGCTCCCACAAATTCGAATTTTAGCAATTTCCTTGAATTTCGTCTTTTCTACCAAACGCTCAAAAAGTTCCACGAGTTCTTTACTTAAATCTTCCGCTTCTTTTTCCGATAAGACGAGCATCGGTTTCATTTTCTCAAAAACTCCTTTTTTAGCTTCCATTACTCCGCGACAAAGTTTTTTATGTCTGACGTCAGGGTGGGGTTCACTAGCGCGGCTTCCAAGATCTTGTGGGGTAAATCCAAATCGATCAACATTTTCATTATTCCTAAAACGTAATAGGAATTGAATCGCTCGTTCGTTGCGGTGCAACTCTGCGACATGCAAAGGGGTGCGCCCATCAACGTCTTTTGCGTTAATGTATTTCTCGATTATTTTAGGAGGAAGAAATTTGAGAGAGTCGAGGAATAAAACGGCCAGATGAAGGGGACTTCTTTCCATCCAGTTATAGTAAACTAATGTTCCAAGAAAGTCTTTCCTTGGCAGGCACATGTCTTTGAATGATTCTTCTATTAATTCTTCACTGAATTCTTCTCGTTCATTTCCAATAAAAAGGAAGCAGTTTATCAGTTTTCTTGATTCCAAACATTCTTCCCATTTGTCGTACATCGAATGCACCAATTTCCTTCGTAACTGAATCATTTCCTTAGAAACTGAATGAAGTTCTCCCAGGAAATTCAGATCAAATTTAGATTTTAAAATCAGATCTTTAGTGAAATTCTTTTTGCTGCTCAGTGAAACAAGAATCTTCAAGTAAGACAAAGTCCACTCTTCACTCCTTGTGAATTCTTTGGTCCTTGATAGAATCCATTTCAGCTGATCATCTGTGGGTTGTGCTCCACCCTCTGCACACACACTCAGCATTTCCACAACAATCAATCTAACATTATCCCATTCACTAAAACCTCTAGGGAATATCGCATCCCATACATGTTCTGCTATTTGAATGTTTTTTACTATAATCCTCACTATGTCCATCACAATGCCCATGAATCTTGGATTGTTCATCTTCTTCAAATTCTTCTTGGCTGTATCATTCAGTTTCATCTTGTACGAATGCGATTCCCAGTTTCTCACAGTTTTCGTCAAACTCAGCAACTTCTCAAGTTTCTCCTGTGTCCATTTTCTTTCTCCAAATTCTTGCTCAATCCATTTCAGTCTGCAAAATAAATAATTATGCTTTAGATTACATCAAATAAAATAATTTTCAGTACCTAATTTTTCCCACAGCTTTTTAATGATAAAGCTCATGTAACAATATACTAACATATCAATTAAAACTAAATACTAATTATGATCATATTCAGTCACTAAACTGTTTAAAGTAAATATATCAATATTTTACATGTTTATGCAAATTATGGTCATTTTAAATTTACTGAATATGTCAACTTGACTCAAAATTACCAAAAAAAGGAAAAAAAAATCAAATGCTATAATTTTCAGTGGACAAATGATTTTCAGTTAGAATGACATAAAATTCATTTTCAACAACAATGTTAATTTTTTCTGATGACAGTGATGTGTTGCTTTGACATTTGTCTGTCATTCTCAATTTGTTGACAAAAATGTCAGGCATGTCCCATCTCACCTGTCAAGATTGCTCCTGAAATACTTGACACCTTCACAAACATCCATTTAACACTAAACAGCTAGATAACTTGAATAAATCTAAAAAAGCACAAACCACAACTTGTCACTGAGCCTGCTCTCTCCAAACAGCAGCTTTTTATAAAATGTTCCACAGTGATGTCATCAAAACAAACAAGTGACGTCACCAAACCAACAGATGGCGTCACCATACAGTAATTTTTATTTGCCTATTGGCAGCAGGCGCCACCTGAGGGAACAATCAGTAAAATGCCTGAGTTCAGAATCACATAACATGATTTCTGCAATTTTGCTCAGGATATTTTTGTGATCACCAGTGCATGTGGCCAAATATGCAGAACTTACTTTTTTCTGTACATATTTTATTATATTACTTTTAATATTGTTTAGAAATATTTATCTTTATATGGAATACATCATTATTTTTGTATTATGTAGTACTACACTTGGGTTTACAATATGTATATAAAATCAAAATAATATTATGAATTGAAGGAAGTTCAATGTTATCTTATTTTATTTTGTATCAAGAATGATACTATATTTCCAATATTTCAGAATAATGTCAAATGCAAAATATTTCATTGAGTTTCTTGCAATGAATATAAAGCTCCGCTAAAATAAAACATAGGCTGCTGCAGCAGCACACCCTCGACAAATTTGAGAAAATTTAACAATGGAGGTCAGATTGTAGGCTGGTATACTGATTTGTGAGCACAACAGAGTATTGCAATATAATTTTGCTGTACCCCAGGTTGCATATATAGTGATTAGTGTGCCTATGATGCGATGTAGGGTCAGAACAGCTTCCAGAGCAATTATTGAAGTTGCCATTGATGACACATTTTTTCTCCAAAAAAACCCGCTAGCATACCTTATTCTGTTGATGTGTACATGAGGAACATTGTTTCCTATCGCATCGCACTCATATATTGATGAAAAATTTTGGAAAAAAAATATCTTTTTAAAGAGCATTTTCGTAAATTCACGTTGCCTTGTTAAAGCATTGCCATAGCCACGCCCTCAAGTAACGTGACGGTATGTGCCACTGTTGCTGTAGTGGCGGTAAAGTGAGGATCCAAGCAGAGGAAGTACTCTGATCCCAGACAGAAGGGCTTTGAAGTGGGAAGTAAGTTACTATCAACAGGACAGGCAATTGGCCAAAGGTGTTGATTTTAGCTTATTGATATCAGAGTAGGCTCAATTATTTAAGTTCCTCCCCATGCAAATCGCTATTACATGAGGCAAATTGCAGAATTATTTTATGCAGAGCTTTGTAAAAATTAACTGTAATGCCCATCTCAAATATTATATCAGTGCTTTGACTATATAAATATAAACATATTATTTAAATATATATAAACATATTCTTTATTGACAATGTAATATCATTACATATGTTTTTATAGACAACAAAGCATTAAAAAAAATACAGATACATGTGTCACTACAGAAATGAAACCACCCCAAACATCTATCTGAATGAGAATACATGAAATTATTTGTTACAGTATTTACACAGATGGACATGAAGGATATCATTATGTATACAGTGCCGTGGGTTGCAAAAGTATTCATCCATCTATGGAATTTGCATTTAGGTATATATATGTCAACTATAACTCTTTAGAAAAAAATTACATAATAAATACCATTCTAGGTTAAGGCTGTACCATTTAAAAAAGACAAAGGGGGGGGGGGGGGGTGGTGGACCTAAAAATATTTAGACCCCCCCCCCCCCATCTGGTTTTTGACAGACCCCCACTCCCGCTTTTTTCTACATTAAGATTATTTAGGAAAATACTGCTGGTAAACAATCCCCCCTCCCCCATATTATCAGTTTTCCCCAGACACCCCCCCCCCCCCTTCCTGACATCTGTAGAATCTTCAGGTCCGCACCTCCCCCCCTCTTTTTTAAATGGAAAAGCCCTTAGGGTCACGTTGTTGTCTAATCTGATAACTATCATTATAACTTTTTATGTAGACACTAGACAGGTTATGATGACATTTCAGAGAAACGCATTTCATAGACCCACTGATCTTGGCCAACCACTCGGTCCATGCAGTGTTCCAATTTATACAGGTTCTCCTTTATCATACCATAATATTATATTAGTCTTGCTCAGTTATATACATGTACTTAATTTTGATATTCAAACAATCTCTGGTGTTTTACTGGAAGTGCTCGAAATGATACATCAATTGTACATAAAAATATAGTCAGCAATTAATGCTGCTGCCACAAAGCCACACTATGTATAAAATATCATAAATTAGGCTGTATCACTATCGGTGCAAGATCGTGAGTCAGTATTGCTTCTCAATTTTGGCAGACATAGCAATTTGAAATGCTGCATGTTTCTAAGTAATTATTTAAGATGACCTTAGATAACCTGCCAAGCTGTATGAATGAATTTTGTTGGTTATTATGGAGGGAGTCTGGTTAGATTGCATAGTGTTAAATCTTCTTGAAGATACTATATGTTTGTCTCATAATTATGAGTGAAAAGTTTAGCACAGCCAATTAATTAAATAATCAGGAGATAATTTATTGTCAAATTTATACACAAATCCAGCGATCTGTTTTACATTTTTCGTCTTTTCAAATCATAGTTTGTTATCAATCATACCTTCAAAACCATTTATTATAAACTTCAGACATCTAACATAAATGTTATCTAATCTTTTGGACATAGTCAAGGTAGTAAAATACCACAATGAGTGGAAAATATTAAAACGTTGAAAATACAAAAACTTTCATTAAGGCAATTCGGGCTTGATCACACTTAACCTTATATAATATCCTTTTAAAAAATGTGACTAAAAAGATTGTTTAGAGTCAATTGTAAATTTGTAATACCTAACAATTTAACCATATTTACAGAACCTGTAGTAATACAGTGTGTCACTGATATCAATTTTGCTGCCTATGAAACAATTGCTTTTGCGATCTAATATCATTAACTGGAAATTATTAGGATTTGTTTTAATATATAATAATATATATGCTTAATGATTGAGAAAGGTGAATAGTTTACTCATTCTAAAACATTGCATGCTAAACTGTTAGGAATGAAAATTGATTCTTTGGATGTTGTCGCATTCTTGAAAGTTGTTAATTTTCTGACATCAATTTAGTGATCTGTTGTTTCACAAGCTGTTTCACAGGTCAAAGTCATAGTATCCAAGGAGGTGTTTATTTCAGCTGAAACAATAAAACAATAAAGCATTAAGACACACTTTCCGTGTCAAATGAGGTTTTTAATCAATTTTGCATATGTCTGCATGTGTATAGCTCACCAAGCATCAGGGCACAGGCGCTAGCCGAAAATTAGACTTACTACCTAATAATATTATAAGCCACTACCTAATAATATTATAAGCCACAGAGCAAGCAATAAATTATTTTCCGGCTGGCGCCTGTGATCAGGGCCCTTTTCATAGCATCTGTAAATTACACAGGAAAAAGACTGGATGTGGTGACATCAAATTTGAAAAGAGTTGACCATCGCACTTAATGAAACATGGTTACTCAAATGAAATGCCCTAAAATAACATGCAAATCCCTATGGCATCAAGCTAGAACTGGCCACTAAATAACATTTCCTCCATTTTCAATAGATACAAAATATATAGTGTACCTCAACATACCTCAATATAGATATTTTGCCTGGTTTCTATTCTTTAAGACACACAAACGTTATGGTTCCAACTTTCCATTCCACACTACAGTTGCCTTGGGTACCTGTAATTTAAATAAAAATGCCCTGTTTAGTATGAAGACCTGACTTGTATTTGAGTATTCAGCTTTCATGAACTTAGTCTTCCATTTATTATGCTCATCCTGGTTTCTGTTATACATTGTTCACCTTCATAGTTATTATTAGTAATAAAATAGTTAGGAAATGCACTGTTACTTATTGTAAGTTAACTTTAAAAGAGAAACTTCCAGCTGATTTTGGGCATCATTCAGCTCTGGTTTTTGTAAAAAGATTAGCATCTCGTATCCCATCTTTGAGCATATTACTTAATTAATTGTGACCTTGAAAATACTAAGTCATGGGAGGGTTTTTTTTTTTGCTCTGTAAAATTTTTGTATGCACTTCTTGGGTTGTTGCAGGGGGCTTTACGCACAAGGGAAATGATCTTTACACTTTTTTTTCTTATAATTTTCACACAAATTTGGGCCTTGCATTGCTATGCCTAGCCCGTGGAATTCTGACTGAAGTCAATGTCAGATAACAAAATTCAACCCTTTTACTAGGTTTAGAAATTTTAGCAATGCCAGAAAGCCAAATTATAGTATACAAATACTGACTGGTGCGAGGGAACTTGTATATTTTAATGGACTCGAGGGAGTGATAGTCGCAGCTATAACTCCCGAGGGGCAAATAAAATTAACTAGATTTTAACACAAGAAGGGCCTCACAGAATTTTATTAGGTCTTAATTAAGCAAATGTATCGTAAATTTGGTTTTGACAAACATCTGAAAGCTGAATAGAGCTTGTGTACAATATAAATTTATATTGTTGTTAGAATTCAAATATAATTTTTGTTTCACAAGCACAAAAATATTTCATTTCTTTATTTAGGCCTAGTACCTGTATGCCAAATATTAGGACAAATTAGCGCGATATGGTTATATAGCACAGGCGCATACGTGATCGGCAAAACCACAATCCAAGGGATTCACAATCACTGCTTTTTGCAAGCGCCTGCTGACCTGCCTTTTCCTGCCTCTTTCTCGCTTAATATTTGGTCTATTTTCGATCCGAAAACACGTGCAGAATCAGCATCATGTAAGATCACTTTCAAAGGTTTAAATGGGCGGAGCTATTCATGACATTTGCTATGATGCTCGTGAAACTGCCTGTCTGCCTTCTCCTATAATAATTCATATCTCGCTTAAGATTAGGTCTATTCTTGATCTGAAAACACACAATGACAGCTAATCACTGGTTCTTTATGGAGGACCAGCGCAATGTCCAACAGCATGAAGAGCGTCGTTGTAAATATTTGCAGTCTCTACTTCACGCATAACTACCTCAGAGTTTGAATCGATGACGCTCTTCATGATGTTGGCCATGACGTCAGACTAGGGAGCATATCCATGCTAATAGTCAAAACTGATCAGATACAGAAATATAGCATATTATGCTATTTCATAGTGAAAAAAATATTTTTTTTTTGCATGGTTATGTTTGAAAAATCAATAAATCAATGTTTAAAGTAGCAGGAGTCTTATTCTTTCCATGTTGAGGGTAAACCCGACCACCTAAAATGTATGCTCCTTGCAGATGCTTCAGCTGAATTATAGATGGCAGCACTTATCCTTGCTTGAGGAAAGGGGTCATCTCAAAACTTGACATTCTGCTTCTGATGAGATTAGCAGTGGGATTATCTAAATCTAATATTTTTGGATTTTTTTAAATGTTTTTGACTGCCTTATCGTATTGAAGTGGCTCTGTGTAGGAAAATGCATACTGATTTATGAATACATCAATAATTCTTCCCAACTTGTTTTCCATTTAATTTAGAACATATAAAGTCTGCCTCCACTGGGTTAATTGTTGTGCTTGCTGCAAAATTAATAAGTGGATGGCTGTCTCTGACTGAGAACCTCGGACCACGAAAAAAAGATGTCCAATTAACTTGTATTATTGAAAAGACCAGCTGATTAACCAGAAAGTAACCAAATTTTACTTTATTTCATAGATATATTATATATTTTTAATTATTTTTTACAATAGCCAGCAATACAATTCAATAAGTAATGGCAGATAAAACAATGTGTGATGTAATTATTTCTTCATCAAGAACCTATTACAATCTATGACACTTGACCATATCATGGAAAAAGAAAAGAAAAGAAGGAATTTATGAATTATTAATGATTTTGTTGCTGTGGTATATATTTGAATATCATGTTGTATTACTGATGCTGTGCTGAGGGTAATTAAGACCAGTTTCGGGTGACAAACAGACTCTTTTCGGTTGACGAATGGACCTGTTTTGGCGGGGACAAATAACGGAGTGATGAATCGACCTGCTACCTTTAACAATGATCCCATCGCTAGTACACTTATTATCAGTTAATCATTTGGTAATTGTATAATATGAATATCTATTTCCCAAGAAAAATACAATTTGCCTTCCTCGCAAGTGGTCGTCCTCGCAAGTGGCCGGTTTCTTATCTTGGTACACTCGCCCTTTTGCATAAATATACAATATGTATATGTCAGGGAAAAAAAAGACAAAAAGATAGAAAAATTAAATGCAGGGCAGTTTTACGCTAGTTATCTGCTGGTCTAGGTCTATTTGTTTATTATACCTTGCAATATCTAATAACTGGCATTAATAATTGTAAAAAAAAAATTGATTTAAAAAAAAGTAAGAAAGAATATCTTAACTAGTAAAAAATAATTAAATTAATATAATAATAATGATAATTTAAAAAACGTATAGAAAACATTATAATTATAGTAGGTAGTGTGTTTTTTTTTGTTTTGTTTTCTGGATAAACCATCGGTTTCTAGGCATTTTTACAACTTTTTTTTCTATTGCGTAGTGATTAAAGTGTTATTATTTCATATATTAAATGTGTCCCACGTCAAAGTCCAAGTGTACCTCTGTATCAGAGAGGATTTAAAAGTTATGAGAATTCCTGAGCTTCATATTTATCAAATTCTCATCTTCACGCAAAAAGTGAAAAACAGGAATTTCCCTGATGTATTTACAAATATGTTTCATTTTTAATAAAGAAACTCATCATAGCACACGTAAATGAACCGAACTAAGAATTCCCATAATGAGACTCAGTATTTGTCAGAGGGGCTAATGATTTTAAGGTGCAAAATAGTTTACCTGTATTTTAAAAAGAAAGTCAGGCAATATTTACTTACAAAATAGAATGCAATACAATGCATATACTGTATATGTACCTATCTCATACATGTCATAAATACAACAACATAAAATGTAGAGCAGCTGTTAATTTCTAAATAAAATCTTTAATTGATTTGTTAATCATTATCATATTTTTTATAGTATATCTATGTCATTTGTTTTATCATTATACATAGGTAAATTTCTTTTATATTTATCCCAAATTATTGTCCAAATAATTTATCATTTATACATGTATATAAATGGGCAATATATGCCAGAAGGCATCATGTCCAGCAGGTTTGAAAAAAAGAAAATAAAATTGAATTGAAATATAGAGAATTATAACCTGTGGTAGTCCTGACTCATGAGGCCACATTATTAGAATTTATTAAGCCGTATCCTATAGCTAAAACAATCATATTAGGCCTGTTATAAATTAATAAGTCATACAGTTCACCATGTAGAAAAACTATTGAAGTGCTTCTATCAAAGAATAAATTGTAAAAGTGCATAAATAAAACATAAAATATTTTGCTAAATTTTTTTTGTTAATTATATTAAAGTACTACTCCTCTTGTATTCCTGATTTTAATCATATAAATAAAATAACAAAATGGACACTATATTTGTCATTATAAATTCATAAATGTTCTTAACTTCTAATATTTATATCTGCATAAACTGCCTTGTCAATGTTTGAGATAATAACAATTTATTTCACATCTATAATGAGTAGGCCTATATTTGAATTTATTACATTATATTATATTTTATTTTATTATATTACATTACATTACATTATATTATAATTTTAATTAATACATGACGAGACTTCATCAATGTTTGGAAAAAATTGCCATCTTTATTAGGCAAAAATGACATAGCTGCCTCTTAAAACGAGGAGCCAATTAATGGAGTCAGGAGCTTTGGTATTAGTTAAAGTATAAGTGCTGTCATTGCTAGGCAATGTTACATATTTAGGCAAACTCTTGTGGGACAACTAATTAAATAAAAACTTATGTCGTTATTTTAATAATTCATAACATATCACTTACTTATCTTCATATAGATATAGGAGTGCATTAAAAACCACATAATCATATAACTATTGTATAATATAGTATTCAGGATTATTTCATCACACATCACTTAGGAACCTTACCATTAATTCAGGGTCTTCTTTCGCAGACTTCTCAGTTAATCCGAAGTTCCATATGATTCAAGTGTCTGTCCAATGCAGTAATATTGCCACTTCTCGCTGAAAGAAAGAATACAGACAATTGGTTGTGTTTTTGCTTGTTTTTCCTCTTCATGAGCTATATCCTAGCTTGATGTTGATCGCTTAAGACATTAAATTGGAGGTGCCTTGTACTCTAGGTCTTTGCTGAGGCAAGTAAAAGATCCCACCCATGGGGGTAAATGTGTGACATGTTGTGGACTCCAAGCCTTATCATATCATCATTATGTCTGCACCTGGTAACTCGTCACATAACCTGATTAGCTTAAGACCCAGTAGCATTTATTCATTGAACATTTATATTAATTTATAAAGCATACATAATAGGGAACCATTTACAATTTCATATGTTGAATTCTGGGGTGGTCTTACAGTTAAGTATTAAACTACAAAGGGATTTACTTTTAAATTTTTTACCATGAAGTTCAAGGCTCTAGGTTGCAGTTGGTTCAACATTCCTTTGTTGAATGTGCCATCATCTGTTTGGAGAGTTTCCACTTTGTCTCGAATCACTTTCACCTGAAAGGAAAAAACAGGACAATTTTTTAAGGCAAAAGAACATTGATATTTACGAAATGAAAGGCAAATTATCTAAATTACAAGCTTCTGTTGTTCAATATACCTAATAATTCCATCCCATATCATATGCTTACAGTTTCATCTGAAACTTAGTGGAATGGTATATAGTCGACCATCGTTAATCCGAACACCTTGGTCTCAAGCCATTCACTCACACTAACGCGGGATTTGCGTTACCGAATTTATTGGCGCAACTAGCGGCTGTTTTCGGAACTAACGATCTATCTATCTATCTATCTATATATCTACTATATATTTATTGATCTGTCTATCTATCTATCTATCTATCTATCTACTATCTATCTGTCTATCCATCTGTCTATCCATCTATCTATATATCTACTATCTACTAATTATCTATCTATCTAATCTCTCTATCTATATTTATAATATATCTATCTGTCTATCCATCTATCTATCTATCCATTTATATATATATCTATGTATCTTGTTCTATTTTTGCAAAACTATGATTAACGAGTGATTTTTATTGACACAGGTATATAATTATCAATGATATTATAGGAATAATAAAATTAACTTTCGTAAGGCTTTTTGGTAAAAGCTTGCATTTTAGATTAATAGGATGGATTTGAGTGTAATCGGTATAATTTGAAAGGAAAAATAAAAAATAATAATAAAAATTGCATTATTATTTGAGCATTTATGGCTTTTAGCGATGTTGAAGGGCCCGAACTGATAAATTGGCTATTTTTCAGAGGAAAAATAAGGAATCACTCTATCTCTATCAGCTGCCAGAACTGTCTGAACACTACATCATCACTTCAATTTTTTATGCCAAATTGTGGACAAACTGAGCATAGTTGTGAGCTATTATAACCTCCTCAAATGTTAATATCTGTAAATTGACTTACTTTGAAAGCGATTTTGTGTTTACTTTTGTCTGAATCAACAAACAAGTATTTCCATGTTCACACACTTTTTGTGATTTCATAAAATAAAAATTCATTGATATATATATATCAACATAACTATGTACCATTCAAATCCATGAATGAAGAAATGTGGATCGAAGGCAAGGCGTTTACATTGACGGTCCAACAAGGTTTATTGAGTACGTAGGAATTACACTGGGGTCCTAATTAAGTAGAGCGGTTTCACAACATAGGGAAATCCTGCCAAAACTTGTCTTTACTTTCGCTTTTGAAACAATATACAGCTATAAATGGCACACAGGTTCTCAAAATGATTTTTACGTACAAATCGTCCATAAAGCCAATGATTGTTGGTCAAGTTGTCAATAGGCAAAGACGTCATCTGGTGAAGTCGTCTCCAAAAAAGTGAAGTCGTCCCTATTAGTTAGTAAACTCGTCAACACTCAAGTCAAGTCGTCACAATCAAGCGAAGTGGTCAGCTTTCTTAGTTAAGTCGTCATCTAAGCCAGCAAAGTCGTAATCGAAGTTGGTAAACTCGTCAACAAACATGGTCAAGTCGTCATCATTTATTAATGAGAAATTCTCTTTTATCTGACTCTCTATATCAGTTTGAATAGTAATTAGGGATAACCAAATTATTGCGATCATACATGTATTGTAGTACCCCATGAGTGTACAACGAATACAAGTCAAAACATCCTATGTCCGAAACCGAAACATCCGAATCCCCAAACGTTTGAAAAATTACCGAAAAATCTGATTGTATATTTAGACCGATATACAACATTACAGTGCAAATCTATCATCAAAGCTGCATAGATATTTATTGTTGCTTAAATGTTAAGTGCAATTGATTCATCAATCAACTTGAGAGCAATGATAGATGTAATGAATGATTACACCAGTCTCATTGCAATTAATAATGATTATAAGACAGACCCATTAAAGAATATGTGTGAAGTGAAGTACAAAATAAAAATATTATTAGGCCACCTTTTTTTGATCTTATGTTTTTCTCGGACAGTTTTTCATGAGACGGTCGGTCGGAAAATAAAAAAAAATCCCCAGAAAGTGTTTTTTTTTTCATCATAAATTAACACAGTTGATGTGATACTTTGAGATGCAATACACATACTTGCCCAGACAATTGTTTATTAAATGAGCAGGCACTGCAAAAGTTTGACCGGCAGTGTCGAGAAACGAAAGATCAAAAAACCGTCGCCTTATTAAGATATGTAATTATTCTATAGATATTCCTATTGTTATGTCATCTGATGATTAATATTTATCGATTTTACATATGTCACTTGTACCAATTCCATATTTACATATATAGATATTTTATGACAATTGTATTACCTGATTATATTGTAATTATTAAGAGTTTCAATGACACACCCACACATGCACAAATAAAAAGAGGCTGATATTTTATCCAGATTTTTTATTAAAATTATGAAAAATAATTATCTTCACATAACTATATCAAAATTTTCCAAACAAATAATATTCATATTTTTCAATGTGTTATTTTATATATATATATATATATATATATATATTCTAAATGCTTTAACATTCCTGTTGTGGGTTTACAGGGGCTCACAAGCAACACAAAACCCTTGACCATACATGCTAGCAACTAAATTGCAATATAACTTAGTATTCAACTAGGCCTATTCATGATAAATTTTTGCTTATTCTGAGCATTCAAAATCTGTTTGAATTTTGAAAAAAACGTTAATTGGAAGTGAAGTTATCAGTATTTCATGTAAAACCGTACTTGTTGGCGAGTTTACATGTTGAGATTGCTGTAGACCATCCAAATTGCAACAAGCGACAACAAACTTGAATGATGTTTTGGGGGAATCAGGGCTTGTTTAATTTTAGTTCTGATATTTGCAACTCTAAATTAATAAATGCTATGTTTGTACTGATTAACACATTTAACAGCTTAAATAATTTTTGGGTTATTTAATGCTTGTGGTAGGATCAATCCTTGTATAACGTGTATCATCAACAATAACGCCTTGGTTAAGCAAGGACTTTTAAAAGATCCCATTGCTGCACACAAGTGCTTCTTGCACCAAATGACCCCGACTGCAGTAAAAAAAAACTCCAGACGTAGTGAACAGGCAAGACATTTGACTTGAGTGACAGACACACTTACTGACAACCCTGTGATAACTATACAGACATTAGACACTGATGACGCTGTGACTGCCACACCAACTGAACATGACCTACCGACAATAACACACAAAAGGAAGGCTATATGTAAGGGGGGACTGATAGATTGACTCAAACAATGACATCAAATGCAAAACATGTAATAAGCTTAAGGGTATTGACATCAACGAACAAATCTGGGTAGGCTGCGATAGTTGTTATGAATATTGGGTGCATTTGCACTGCCTTGAGTCATTGAACAGTCTTGCTAAGTCTAGAAAATCCAGAAATTAAATGGCAATGTCATGGTTGTCCGGTAATTAATCAGTCCTCATTTGACTTGCATTGCGATGTTTGCACTTTGATGATGTCCCTTGATGATTTTTCTGTTTATCCAATTAATGATGCAGCCAAGTGTGGAAATTTACGTTGCATGCATGTAATGCATCTAAGTTGTCTTCCCGAAGCCTTGCAGGTCCAGTATCATAATTTTCGTTTCTTTGGCAATCCTCAGTTCTTTTGTAACACTTGTATTCATTCTGAAAATTAAGAACTTATTTGTTATTGTTGTCTAAATATTGATTAAAATTATTGTTCATGATTACCTAAAACAATACAGAAATCATTTCTGTAAATATTTACCAGGGATTTTTACATTGATGTAAATTGATACACAAGTTGACAGGAGACAATGTATACATTATAGGAGTTAAAATGGCAATAAATTTTGTATTACTTACAATGTAGTCGCATCTCGTTTTTGTAATTAGGCAGTGGCAGTGGAGGGCCAGCTAGGTCCTCTATGCCAAAATAAACCAACTGTCTACATCAGTGACAGTGTGGCATTTGCAGTAATCAGCTCAATAATCTTCAACAACTTCATTAGGTGGCTGAGAGAAAAAAGACAATTTTTAAAAAACTGCTATCTATTGTGTTAAAGCAAACCGGGCCAAGCTGAAAATCTTTACATGAGAATTGTGACAAACTACAGGACATTCTGACACTTACTTCTACCGACACACAGTGCCTGCAATTGGCTCAGTACATTAAGTTTACAACTGACAAACTGTGCTGTGGTGCATGCAAACATTGCCATTGCAAGTGCTAGAATCATGTTAATTACCATAATCACTATTATTAAGAATCAGCTCTTCCTTGACTTTTTTTTAATTTGCATGGCTCATTTATAGACTATCCATTAGTATCAGTCAATATAAAAACCAGTGCTGGCATTTCAGAAAATCTTATTATGGCACATTTTCTCACCTTTGTCAGTAAGCACATGGCATTCCAGCAACGCTTCTCCGTGGTCTGACTGGTGTGACGTCATCAAAACGTGCGGTCTGTAACGCCACCTGGCTTAAAAGTACTGCAAACAATGAACAGCGGCGCCATCTGTGGGACTTGTCACAAAAAACGAATTCGTAACAGGGGTGAGTGTATAATGCGGACCACGTGGACCATGCGGACCAGCGCTAAAACATTAACAAACAAGAGTTTGTTTGTTTAGACAAATACAACACACCCCTATTTCGGCCGTATATTGAAGAATGTGGACCATTCAGACCAAAAGAAGTTTTAGCAATCACCAGCTTAATTAAAAATTAGATAATAACAAACAAAAAATAAAGGAAAGACTACATGAAAGAAGAATTCTGTAAACAGACCATGCAGATTTGAAAGAGTGCAGAACAAGTTTTATATTAGTAACAGAAAGTGCAGACCAGATCTGATAAAATGCAGACCAAGTCTGACAAAGTGCTGACCAGATGAGAAAGTGCAGAAACAGTTGTATGTTACTACTATATAGTGCAGACCAGGTTTAGAAATATGCAGACCAGGTATGAGAAAATGCAGACCAAGTTTATATCAGCAATGGAAAGTGCTGACCAGATATGAAGTACAGATCCAATTTCTTCCCCATTAATATTATTAGAAATTCTAAGAAGTTTTTAAGTGCAGACCAAGTAAAAAGTTATCTGGTATTTGAATGAGCTTTATTTATATGCCTTTAATTCTTTATTGTTAATTTCATGGACATACTTTTGTATTATTTGAGAATCAGTCTTCATTACAAAAATAAATTCTATAAGTTCATCTTATATTATCACACGTACCGGTATCTGGAGTGTCAACTCAGCTAAATCTGGGGGATCTAGCAAACTAACTAAAATTGACAAGGATTGCACAAACTTTAATAAAAATCTAATAAAACCATGAAAAATATTCACAATATTTTTCTCAGCACTGCCTTCGACTTGGCATCATATATTAAATGATTGACCACTATATCTATCTCAATTTACTGCTAGGTTATTGATATACTGAATATTAACTTAACAGCCTAATTGCCATGCAACATTAGCTGTCAAACTCAACTCTCATTTATTTTCTCTGACCAAAATTAATGGAACAAATTCTACTGTTCCGCCTCTTATTATTTCAATATACTCTTATGAAGGATGTCCTTCCCGCTGATATTCACTAGCTTGCTGACGTGCACTTCAGCTGCTATTCAGTACTTCACAATACTGACCAAAAATGAAATTATCTTTACTATTCCACTTTTTGGTTCTTTGAATATCGTAGAGGGATGTACTTCCCAATCTTATCTTCTGGCCCACTGGTTAATACTCAGTGGACTTTCAGTATACTTCAATGCAAGGATAACTAAGAATTGGTGTAATATTTTGGAAATATATTCTGAGAGAATTTACAACGAATAATAATATTGAATGCTTAATTCGCACACAACTCACATTAATTCACACAATGGTACAGGACTCAAGGAACTCTTTATACTTTCTAAATAATGGCTAATTAACCATCCTACTCCTGAAAGCACACAGGCTGACTGTTATTTACTCAGTACTCTCTCAGCCTTTCTCAGTAATTGTTCCTGACTTAACTATACCTTACTTCTACTTCTGTTGGATACACGCCAACATATATATATATCAAATGGACCACACTGTCCCCACAATAATCACCACATCTATCCAACACTTGACCTATAATAACTGCTCTCAGGTTAAGTTAAATTATCCTTTTTAATCTTCTCTAAGTTTCACTATTGATAATCAATACATACACTTACATTGGTAATCAAAGCAGCATGAATTAATGCCTCGTTAGGTGGACTGATCAGGTCACTATTCTCAGCTCATTCAATTTAACTGTTGATCACACATACACTCATTAACAATTATCAATCATTGATCATTGCTCAGATAAAGCAATAAAACATGGACATGCCTGTCCCTTTCACTTTACATACAATTCAAACACATAAATACAATACAATTGGCCAACAATCAAATCCCTTCCCAATGGATCCCTAATGAGTTTAGTCTCAAATGTACTCGGTCTGATTTGTTGTCAGAATTGTGTGACTCTTAGTTTCAAATCACTCTACTTCTACTACTTCTACTTCTGCAACCTGTGCAATTTTAGCTCAACTTAAGCTTGGTGTGGTTTATTCAGTTAGCCACTCTACTACTACTACTTCTTCTACTACTGGGTATTATATCAGGTATTTGTGAAACTTCTACTACTACTTCTGCTGCTATTGAGCAATATTTTAACTTACTTCTTCTCCTGACTTGCTCACAACCTGACCGATAGACGGTAGCTAAGTCAACTGATCACTCTTCTGAAAACCCACGAAACCAGGATTTTCTGCCCTCCCTGCTGTTATCCATGAAACCCTAAACCTGCATCCTATGGGGCACTGGAAATGACCAATTAGGGGGGTTGCCTGGCAGGCCAAAGCTCCAGTCTGTCCAGCCACCTGTCCCTGAACCAATGGGCCGAATCTGGGGTATGTTCTATGCAAAACCAAAGAGCAGCCAGGTTGATTGACAGCTCCTGTCTTACCATATATGGTACGCTTGAGTTGCAGGTTTTGCATATCGATCCAGGACCCTCATCATCCCCCATGTGACTTAGTGCCTGGTTATTTTATGGGCCTTACAATTGAGTAATTTGATTGATCATGAGTCACTGCATTCTGTCCATTTGTGGTCTCATATACTGCCCCATTAGCCATCTTGGATCCCCATAGTTTGCCATAAAGTTTCAATCTTCTGTAATAAAACTCCCCCTTTTTATTGTATCCCATCATTAAACATTCACCCATTTTCGGGCAATTGTTCTGTGCAGGCCATTTGCTTCGTCCAGGAGAGTGTATTAACTAATTGACATTTTATTAGTCTTTGTATGTGGCCCGCATATCCCTAATGGATTTGAGATGTACTCTTTGGTCTCCAGGCCAAAACTAGGTATCTTGTCATAACACTGAAATTCTTATTCTTTTACTTACTTACTCTATCTTTATAATTTCAATTGATTCCATGTTGTTGTTTCCTAATTCTAAAGTTCTTTGTGAACATGTCCCTGTCGGCTTGACTTACATTCTATTATACTCTGATTACTATGACTGTGAACATGATTCTATTATACTATAAACCTGATGCTATTGTTCATCATACCTAAGTTGTGCTTGAGTATTGTAGATGTTGTGATTGAGTATTGTGGATTCCTTCTCCCATGTCCAGCTAGCAACTACCTGGTGTTGATGACAAATTGTTGTCCTCTCAGCTGGGCTCTATGTAGGTCAAGTTGAGGTCATGTTGACATCTGTGTCAAATAGGTCAAGTTGAGGTCATGTGAAAGTAGGTCACATTGAGGTCATGTGGAACCAGGTCAAGTTGAGGTCATGCTGTGATTACTGATCTTCAAAGTTGGTGCTGCTGCTACTGCTCCATAAACAGATCAATTTGAGGTCAGGCGAAAACAGGTCAAGTTGAGGTCATGTTGATGGTCAACTCTTCACTTCTCACTTGGTGGTGCTGATGGTTATTGATCGCTGGCTGCTGTTGTTGCTCCATGGCCTGTTCATCATGTCCCTGGTCTTCATATCCGCTTTTCTCCCCAGGTGGCTGTGGTATCTGGGTGGTGCTGCCCTCTGGTGTTGTGTATTGTAGTATCCTCTTCTTCTTCTTATACTCAAGCTTACATCAATTATTGATCAGCATTGCCTTAATTATTTCATACTTGGCCTCTCTAGCATTTGTAATTCAAAACATTCTTATTCTAATGACTGCTCTATTTGTTACACCTTGGTCATTGCCATCTACATGATATTGCTGTCTACATGACAATATGATTAACTTTAGTTCATAAAAGTGTGTGTGGTCTACATGATGCCCAAAGATGAGTTACAGGGTGTTTGTCTGCATTATACCCCCCGTTGAACAAACGTGCATTCTTTGGTTGGACAGCTTAGACCAACAAACGGCGCCCCTTCTGTGTTGGTTTATTGCTGGTCCGCACGGTCTGCGTGGTCCGCATTATACACTCACCCGTGTAACAGGGCTTCCCCCAATTTGGCACGGATTCCCCTTCGTGACCAGTATACGATGCAGTATCGAAGATCGCCATATAGAGGAACTTTTAGGTTAGAACAAATGGAATCTAATGATAGGCAGCATGCCTGGTTTCACTTTTATTGAACAGCGATGACGTCGGTGCAAAATCAACAAGTTTCGTGGTCTGACATTGTATGTAAGAGCAAGTAAACAACATGGAATGCTGCCGCAACTTTTAACGATGATTATTGCGTTTTCCAGGTATGTGAATATGTGTTGATGCTGTTATTGATTTGTTAAACACGTTAGGATATTCAGATTATGGTTGTGTACTTGTCAATTTAAGAGGGATGGCCTGTGACTAGCACACAACAGGGATATTCTGCCAAAATCGTATTATCTTGCGCTTAAGCTGGCGGCCAGCTATATTTGAGCTGTGGCACCAGGCTATCTTGCGCTTTGCTACAGTTTTGTGTTTACGGGTTTAGTGCATTATAGCGGACCCAAATTTATGAATGCCAGTCATAACGGCTACACGCGAAAACGGCTACAACCCAAAACGGCTACAAAATTTAATGGCATCCCCAAAACGGCTACAACCAAATTAAGAGATGACCAAGCCATGTCCAAAAAGGCTACCATAAATTCGAAGTCCAAAACGGCTACACTTCCATACACCATTTAATGCATGACATTGATTGTACGGTCGGCGGCAATTAAAGAACCTGCAATTTCACTTATGCCTGACACCTGAGTATTGGTCCTGGCTAATTAAAGCTGTGCTGAAAGATTAGTGTTTTCTTTGTTTCTTGATTACAATTCTCAATTGCATGACCAAGTATATATAAACTGAGACTAGAATGGTCCTCACTTATTCTCTGTTGCTGTTTTGGTCTTTGTGGTTGTAGCCATTTGGTGTCAAGGCCGGTCAGCGAAAAAAGCTACTGTTGCCGTTTTGGTTAAGGCTTGAAAAACACAGTTGCCGTTTTGGTTATGTCCCCAAAATTGGTGTAGCCGTTTTGGTTATGTCCCCAAAATTGATTTAGCCGTTTTGGTTATCGTCGTGTAGCCATTTTGGTTGTAGCCGTTATGGTTGTAGTGTGATGTAGTGTCCCGGGCCTCAACAGTTACCCCACCTTCTTGCACTTGGCTAGGAGGGATATCCTTTGTGGCCGAATGGTTAGAGGTGTGGGTAAAGCTGCTCATGACATGGTGGACACAATCCGGGCACCTCTGTGAGCATGAATTAGGGGTTGAAGGCCAGGGTAGGCAGTTCAAATCCCGCTCACAGGGGGTATATAAATAGAATTGCGATGTTTGACTTGTGATGTTAGTCAAATTCGCAAGAAAGTATGGGGGATGTGATGTAGTGTCCCGGACCTCAACAGTTACCCCACCTTCTGGCACTTGGCTAGGAGGGATATCCTTTGTGGCCGAATTGTTAGAGGTGTGTATAAAGCTGCTCATGACAGTAGTGGTTTTCGCGTGTAGCCGTAATGACCGCCACCCCAAATTTATGCCCTTATTTGGTGGCCAATAAAAATTAAATTTTATCAAATATTTCACAAGTTTTAAGTTCTAGCACAATTAAAATAACATTTGGTGTAGATAAGCAGGGGTTTGGGGTTAGGGCAAGAAAAAGCAAAAATAAACGCTGTCTTTAAAATGAAGATGAAACCGCCGTCATAACTACATTAATTTATGTGACGTCATACTTACATTTCAAGCATTTTACGTCATAGGCCTGGCAATGAGGCTTGTTAAATATGGTCATAAATCTGGGTCCGCTATACTGCAGTTTTTCCGTGTTTACAGCTATGAATGACACACCATTAGAAGCGTGGCACAGAAGCGCAAATGAAAATCCAATTTTGGTCCTGATCCCAATAGTAGAAGCTGTGAAATTGCCGAATCTAGTCCAGAATCGAGACTCTCAAAGGTGATGTAGGGACTGATGAATCGCTCTAGCCTGTGACGTCATTCCCGCCGATTCACTGGTTTGTCACAATATTTTTAGCCATATCAGTGGCCAGTAATTCACATGGACATAGAGAAATATATTGCCTACATGTAGGGACTGATGGATCGGTCTAGGTCCTAAGGAAAAATAACTCCAAGATGAGGACTGTACGACCAAATTTTAGTTTGTGGATTTTCGAAGTAGTGACACTGACAGGGAAAGTGAAAATTGACATGGATTGCACAAACACATGTTACATGTCCAAATTCCTCGTCAAAAATGAACTTCTGTTTTTTTAAAAGGTCAATTTGAGTAAGTTTTGTTGATATATGTCCCTTAATTAGATCAAAAGTTAACAGGGTTTAGTCACAACGGCCACAAACATAAGGATGGACTCTGACTATATCGTACTGTGCAGGCAATTTATATACATGTCGATTTTGTGCCAGATTTTGAATAAATTATTTGGGTACTATCTTACTATGCATATAGGTAATTTTGAACAGTCTGTGAATTGCTTAATTTCAATTGATTTCACTTAACAGGTCTTCAAAAATTATGTCACATAAGCCTATGCCCTATAATATTTAATTATGAGTTCAGTTGAATTATCTGATACAACTTGACCTAATATAAAGCAGCTTGGCATTGCTTCGTTCAAAATTACCCAAAATGATGTGCTCTGGCATCATGAAATTCCTTCATAAAAGTATATACATGAATGATAATAGCATCGTGCTATGAATTGAGTAACAAGATAAATTAAATCTCATATTCCCATTTTGCAAATTAAATATATTATTTTATACTTGTCAATGCAAACATTTTTTTTTATTCATTTATTCTTTACAGATTCCCTGGAGATGGTGGCAAATCATTCATAATATTCTGAAAATATGACCAGAAATATTGGAATAAAGCAGGAAGTCACATGAACAGAAGTCCGCAGGCCAAGATATACATGTAGGTATGCAGTAATACTGTTTAACTTTGTTATGTTATTCAATTTCATTGTCTTACATTGTCCCACCTGTGTAAGTTGCCTTTTTCATTGTTTTTCATCGTTTTGTTAACATGAATTGGTCAATTCAGTGCAGCACAAATTTGGTTAACTATTGTTATATTTAATGTGCTTATATATACATTCACTTTTTGCAGCTTTTGCTTCTCCTACACTATGTAATGCACCACACAATTAATTGTTTTCTCTTGAACATTCTAATATGTATTGAATTATACCATGCGTTACTTCTAAAAATGGCCGCTAGCCCCAGCCAATACAGACTGCATCCTCGTAGATAGGATTCGCTGTGCATGCTGGGGGGAAGAAGGCAGATTATTAACTAATCTGATGATGTTACGAACAGACAACAATAGGTGACAATTGAAATTACATCATACTGGTCGATTATGACATCATTGGACATCGCAACGTTCTGATCGTCATTTTTTTTTTTTTTTATTGTTGTAAATCATGTAGAAATTATATTTAAACAGATTGTAACTGTCAAATTGACGATAGTACAGAATGGACAGAGCATTTCAGAATAAATTGTATTATCCACAGGGGGCACTGATGGTTGCGCGTATGCATGCATTGCATGCTCTCATTGCCCACATGTACTAATTACAATAATGCTGTAACTGTTTGTTTTTCATATGTTTAACCTTTGCAAAATTAAAGTTATTCATGCTTTTCAGGTGGCGTAGAACCCTGACCGTCTTCACTGGATAATGCATCTTCCAGTGTATCCAAACCTCTTCCTAAAGGCACCAGAAAGCTGTTTAAGCAAAACCTAGTCGTAATGGACTGTCAACACGTACAGGTAATGTATCCCAAAGACATTTAAAGATTATTAAAGCTGCATTGTCAGACGGTTTTGTACCAACAAAAAAGCTATCCAAATGAAAGAAAATGCTTCTTACTGATCAATTTTGACAACCCAAACTGTCTAGATTGTACTTAATTAGAAATTATTGCCGGAATTTATTACATCGACTTTACATTTTAGCTAATTATTCATTGCAACGTGATGGAGAGCATCGCCAATTCACGATTTCAGTCATTTTATGAGAATTGAGGTGAGATATTGTTTAAATTCATGCAAAAAACGAAACACCTACACATTTTTTTACATAATAAACTTGGAATTTTAAAAAACGGACAAAAATTGAAGGCATAGAATAATAAAATATATTACAAACCTAAGACGCTAATGACGTTCGTTTATGCCTTGTTTTCATTTCATTGGCCATAAAAGCACTTGCAATGTAAACAAGTTGGTAGTTTTTTATGGCATGAACAATTTAATGATAGGGTATGATTATTAATTTTATAGCGATATAGTGAACCGAGTAAGGCCCTGATGGCATTCAATCAGTTTTGTAGAAGACAATGAAATTTATGCAACCGATTTTGATCACTGCCACATTCAGTGACATTCCATCTTTAATATAGCTTTTGTGTGCTATTTCTTTACTCCGCATTTAAAAGGTAATTTAGGAACCGCCTGGGAATGGAGTTCAATAAATGACATTACAAGTCTTCAGAGTAATGTATTTTACATTACAAAGGCCTACACGGGTTAAGGAATGTCTGAAATTAGTCGAATTGTCTGTTATATGATAAATAGCATATTGCCATGAAATTGTTGAGTAAAACTATATGCATTCCCATTTAATAAAAATGTCAATGGAAATTGAATTATAATATTTGCACTTGTCATTGCAAAAAAAAAAATTTGTTTTTTTCTTTTTAAACTTTAAAATTTTTAAATTTCAACATTAATGTTATTCATTCTTTGCAGGTGGCAAAAATGGTCTATACTTGCTCACTCGTGGGTCTGTTAATCACGTATAAATGCTTTCCACAAGCGTACGCGGGGCAGTCGTAGCCAGACGTCTCTCAAACAGTCGCTTGACGTCCATCGCCAAGCATCCGTGAGGCATCCATGAGAGAGGCACTCGTAGATCGCTCTTGGATCGTTCGTGGATCACTCGTAGATCACCCGTGTGAGTGGTTCAAGGATGTGGCTACGTATAGCCAAGTGAGGCCAAGTATGACCACGAACTTAGATTGTACGTAGAACGTACGTAGAACGTACGTAGAACGTACGTAGATCGTAAGTAGAACGTACGTAGAACGTACGTAGAACGCCAACTGACTCCCAAGCGAATTACGTAACTAATATAGCCCTCGAAAGTCCTGGGCCTCCACGCGGCGAGGGTGGAAACACTTGGGGTGAAGTCCTCTATCCCCAGTGGCTAAAACAGGACAGTGCACATTGCACAAGCTGCTCCAGCTATCCAACGCAGACAATTATTGATTTTTTTACATGCTTCTGGTTTCTACTACCAACTATAGATAATCAATCTTACCCTAGAGAGCCTCTACATAGCCCACTCAGGTGCTGATGAGGCATTAAACAATAACACTAACTAACTAACTAACGTAACTAATATAAACAATCACTCGCAGAATATCCGCCAAAATGTTAAATATTTTTACCCTCCACATATGCTCTTGAGTGGTCAAGCAGGACCAGGAGTATTCTACAAATATCGCTCGCACGGAAGATGATGGGCGAGCGACGGACATCCGCCAAGCGTTTTACGTTCGTTCTATGAGTGGACACGAGTGGATGGCAAGTATATACGTACGTAGGATGTACGTAGGACATACATATGGACGTACGTAGGATGTACGTAGAACCTACATAGAATGCTCGCCGATGGGCCTCCGAGTGGTGGCTTTACGTCCTGTATTTCTGCAACTGATGGGCTGATTAGGACAGGTAGGGACCATGGCAATGAGGCGAAGGATGAAACAGCCATCCAACAATTAGGCTCCACCGGGAATTGAACCGGAGACCCAGTGGTTGGAAGCCCAGCGCGCTACCACTGAGCTAGGCCCCCACCCCTCGAACCCCTGAGCAAGTTACATAACTTACATAAACAATTACTCGTAGAACAACCGCCGAAGTTTTAAACATGTTTAAAATTTTTCCTCTCATCACGTATGTCCAAGAATGGTCAAGCAAAGCCAGGAGTGATCTACAAATTAGGGCGAATGTAGAGTTTTTTTTTTTTTTCAAAGGTATGCATCAATGCCAATGGCTGTGAAGTATGGTACATAAAATTAAGGTATGTAAGGCCTGTCAAGACTCTACTTCAACTTTATTGTAACTGAGAGGCATATGGAGTAGCACTGTACAATTAAGCGCTGCAAGTGATGGAAAAGTTTTAAACTTTCGTTGACCTGGATTGCTGAAAATCATGTGCACCTTTCGTTTATGACTTTCATTTCAGAAATGGCCGCTGCCAAAATTCTTCGGCATGAAACTACCTTGCATGCACACAGGATCAACAGACATCAATGGTGATCAACGGTAGTACTACAATCACAGATGGCAATGTTGATCTGTCTAAATGTGCCTTGTAGTTTGGATTGCTGGCAGTTGCACTTTGACTACGACTGTGCAAATGCTGTGTGAAAATTTGAATTTAAAGTCGGAAAAGATTTGTCAATAATCAGTAAATAAAATGGCACATCTCAGATGAATCAAATGCTGTAACCTTCTTCACATCTTCATGAAGACAATTATTCCTTGCTGCTATTTTCGAGTACTCTGTGCAGACAGAGACTTCATTTAAAATAATTTGTGTGAAGTGATGCTTGTCAGATATCTATCTTTAAAAACAAGTCATAGTGCTTATACAGTCAACATGTGCAAGTCAAACTCCAATGCACCACAGCCACCAATTGTTATAATTTGAATGATTTGACTTCCACAAAGTTTAATGATTCAATAAGAAAGTCTTTAGAAATAAATGTTCGAATAACTACATGGTTCGATTTGTGTTTCGGTGTAGGCAAGTTCTACCTAGCAAGGTTTACTTGTACATTTAATATCATAGTTAAATGTAAACGCATGACTTCTTATATACTACCCATAGGCGGCATCAGAAATTGCTTAGCTTAAACAGCATGTGAATTTCATTAAATGGCCTGGGTTTACCTTAAGTTACCTTAAGTATATCTTGTGTAAAAAGGTACAAGAAAATTATGGCAAGTCAACCCTGAGATGCGACAACTTGGCGACATCCAACCTGTCGACAACTAACCAGGCAACAGTGAACTCGGTTACATGATGGGCAGAACTTCCAGCTGCTGAGGTGCCCGTGACGCGATTCACACGACGGGTTATCACTGTCACGTGCATTATCAAAACAGTTGTCAATGTTGTTCGACTGTTTAGTTTGTTGCCAGGGTTACTACTCATCCAAGAAAATATATGAAATGCTGTGGTAAAGGCACTATACTGACTGTCCATAAATTTCATAAATGGCCACTGAAAATGCAGAGTCTTGATATCGCATGTGAATTCATCAAAGCCCCTGGTGGATAAAAAATTTAATTTTGAAAAAAAATATGGTCACTTTAAAATGCTTAGTTATGATATAGCATGTGAATGTCATTGAAAGTTCAACTTATTTATTCATCATATATGAGAGAAGATCGCAGAAATTATTATGTTGTACGTATGAGTCATATATGACAGGAGATCCTGCAAGGCATCTTTCTGATGCCGCTCTCGTACAATCACCCTGTTTGAATGTTACAAAATATTACTTTTTTTAGATTTGGATAATGAAAATATTGTTTACCATCAGCAATTTGTACAAGAAACAGTATTTAGAAATATGTAAGAAAAAAAGTGGACTCAGTGGTCTCTTTCTTATGTTACCATGCTTGATCTATGTAAGCAATCTTCAAGAGGCCTTTATGTGAACATGAACATCAATATACATTGATTCAGACAAAGGCCAGCTGGCTGACATGATTGCAGTCCCACTGTGAAACAAAATTGTGGTTTTTTTTAGGGTATGTTTTACATGAATCTCTTTTTGAAGGCTTAATAAAGATTATTATTATTACAAGTCAACTGCCGCACAATGATATTTATTAATTTTATTGTCATTCCATCTGACCACACTTGTTGCTTTACTTAAAGTTAAAGCAAGCTCAAACTTCCATGTGGTTCATTATAACAGGCTTACATGTATGAAGAGGTTTTCTGAAAAAGGCAACAAAAAGTTCACTTTTTAGGGTTAGGCATTAGATGTCCTGTGGACTGGGGACTTGGCGCTAGGCAGAAGTAAAAAAGCGAGAATTTGCGAGACTGAGATGAGGTCACTGTTTGTCTTCTCATCAACAAATTTTAGAATTAAAACTAGGATCTAATACAATACATTATGCATTGCAGAATTAATATATATTATAATACTTCTTTCTTCTTTCTATTATTAGCTGACCATTTAAGAATAGTAAATTTTGTACAAACTAATTATCAACTCATTTTAATCTTCATGTGTGGTTATACTACGCATGTAGATATGTTAATTTCTATCCAGTATTGGAGTTAATATAACTTTTTTAACACTGCTAACGCGGCCTATAATTGCAATGAGATGAAGGTCAATTCTGTTGTGAGACTTCCAATTCAAGGGTTATTAATTGCTATTCAAACACATTGAAAACAAAGCCATGAGACAGACAGACTGTCACCCCTTGATTAAACACAGAATGGCAATTATGCTGGTCAATTGCTCGAATAGAACTACCGAACTTTAGGATTAATGAATTGCTTAAGCATTGGAAAAAGCCATTCTGTGCCCAAAATGACCGTTCGGATTAACCGTGGGATTCGGTTTAACGAGTCAAATTAGCATTGCGGAGATCCCTTCCCAAGCTTTTTTGTTCCGATGACGCAAGATTCGGTTTAACAAATTTTGAATTAACAAGGGTCGACTGTATTAGGTCCTAAAATAACTCCAGTTTTCATTATTGACTCAATTACAGGGGAACCCCATCAGCCAAAGCGGTTGTATCATTATTGATATTGACAAGTCACTTGTCACATACATGTAACAATATGGTAAATAATAATGCTCCAGAAAAATTCATCACATGCTCACTATGACAGTACTACTAAAATTATAATTATCATTACCATTAACATTTTAACCACTAGTCCTCCCTGAAATGGTTGGGGTCTATACCAAATAACAAATTTGTTAATTCACAGCAAGCACATTGTTTCTCTAAACAGACTAATTATTGATACTGTAAACCCGTAAATTTGTGTTAAATAACTGTACCTAAGGTTTAAGTTTACTATTTTTATCAAAATTACAGACTATATAGATGAAATTATAGCTTACCTAGAAAAGTGGTGATCTCCAAAATACAATATCTGTCATTAGGTCCACCAAAAGCACCAGCTTAGGTCCATCAGATGATGAAGTGTGTCATTAACACAAAAGTACCACCTCAAACCTGATTAACACGCTGTCTGGTAAGTTAATTAAACATTATAGTTATAGGCATAACTAGACTGCAGCAACCGCTGTTCCACCATGCTTGACACTTCAGGATCAATACTTCAGGTGAAGCATCAAAGAACCATTTCATAGAAATGAATTTATACTTCAAACAGGTTTTGCGCTTCTGTTGCTGATGGCTGCACATTGCTGGCCCTTGAGTTTTTGGTTATCAGTGTTACATGGACAACAGACCCTCTCCAAAGCAAATTGCTGGAGTAGCCACTTGGTGTGGAAAAACATTCTGCTTGACATAATAAAGTGAGTAATTGAATACTTACACAGGTTCTGCAGCCCTTGCAAGGTGAGCATCTGCACCCTTATCGAGGAATATCCCTTCAATGTCTGAAAATGACCTTTTCGTGCACAAGTCATTCTCCCATCTTATTTTTCCTGCTAATATCCAAAGTAATGGAGTCACTGAGTCTTTATCTCTGGCATTCACATTCTCAGTTGTAGTGAGATTCAGAAAGAGGGGCAATAGTTTGTCTGCTGCATCTGGATGTTCAAAAATGCCTTTTGCTAGGATATGCAGAGGAGTCCTCCCACCACAGTCTTGGAAATTGACATTCTTAGGTGTTGTGAGATTAGGAAAGAGGGGCAATAGTTTGTCTGCTGCATCTGGATGTTCAGAGATGCCTTCTGATAGGATATGCAGAGGAGTCCTCCCATCAAAGTCTATGGCTTTCACATTATCAGGTGTTGTGAGATTAGGAAAGAGGGGCAATAGTTTGTCTGCTGCACCTGGATGTTCAGAAATGCCTTTTGCTAGGATATGCAGAGGAGTCCTCCACTTAAAGTCTATGGCATTCACATTATCAGTTGTTGTGAGATTAGGAAAGAGGGGCAATAGTTTGTCTGCTGCACCTGGATGTTCAGAAATGCCTTTTGCTAGGATATGCAGAGGAGTCATCCTAACACAGTCTATGGCATTCACATTCTCAGTTGTAGTGAGATTCGGAAAGAGGGGCAATAGTTTGTCTGCTGCACCTGGATGTTCAGAAATGCCTTTTGCTAGGATATGCAGAGGAGTCCTCCTGTGTTCATCAGTCACGTCAAGCAGGGTAGGCTTGTACTCAACTACCATGGAAACAATTCTGTGACATTGCTCAGAGAAGTCAGCTGGCACTTCTTCGGGGAAATATTTCCAATGGCAGTTGAGCAATGCATGCAACACAGTGCCTTTGGGTTCCCAGTGGTTGAGACATTTCTCAGTCAGCAATAATGGAAGGAAGTCCATCAATGCACTAGTTAGATGCTCTGTGTTTGCAATAAAAGGGAATATTCCCTGGAAAAAGTTGTGCAGAGTAGATTTAACTTGACCTTCTTGTTTCCATGTTGGATCTGCCCCTTTATTAAGCAGCAATTTCAAAATATCTATCAGTTGATGAGTCCATTGGAATGTCCACTCGTCCACTTCAGATATATACCTTGCATTCATAATGAGGTGCCCCATACACTCTGTCCTGAATGTAAATAAATTTTGCTATTTTCATGAAAAATAACAGATATTTAACTCTGAGCATGCAATGTTATTACATGTGACACCATCTATAGCTGTAGCAAATACACCAATGCTGGAAATTGTGGCTATAAACTGACTGAAATTATTTTGCGCAAGTATGGATTGATAATTTATTACTGTCAACCATTTTAAGGATCACTCAGATCAGAGATCCAGTATGATCAAACCGTTGACTGGGTTTGATATATTTCTTTTGAATTAATTGGACTCATTCTGTTTTCATTGCAATGAAATGGGATGTGCAGATAGTTGCAATAGTCCTAAAATAAACTTCAATAGTTTTGTGTATAGCTATCTACTAAAGAGAGATAAATTCAAAACCAGATGAGAAGCAAAAACCAACATATATTTGATTATAATTCCATGTAATGCATGGTCATAGTGTATAATATACTTTTTCTACCGAATCCCAAAAAGGACATGTTAATAAAATAGTAGAAAGTGTTGATAAGCTGAAACATGACTCTTGAGAAGAAGTATATTATACAGATGAGAGGCCTATTTTGCACCGAAATTATAAATTTTGGATTTTGAAATTGAAATTTAGGTTCATCAAGAAAGAATGGCACTGAACAATGTATGAATATATTCTCTCTAGAAATTTAACATTTGCAAAAGTGAATTAATCAAATCATAGGATAACCACAAACATCAGATGAGTTACCTTATTGAGACGGATGCATCTGTTGTCATCAATATCTGTAAAATAAATCAATATTTATTTTTATCAATTTTTCTTAATATCCATTTCATAACTTAAAAAAAGCAGAAGATAAAATAACATTATAACATATATCTAGATATTTTAAAATTAAGTAAATTTATACCCAGAACCTTTCCATAGAATTTCTTCATTACATTACATTAGATGTGCTGCAGAAATCCATCAGAAATCAGGAGCCACATCATTAATAATTTACTTTTGCATAACTGAGAAAGCACCCCAAAAACCCATAATTTTGTGTTCAGTAAAATTTCAAAAAAAGGAAAGCACAAGTATACGCCTGTGTGAATTTTTAAGTTTTCAGAATGAAACTTTATAATGCACTCTCTATACAGTCATGTCTCGCTATAATGGACTTCATTAACCAAATAGCTCCCAATGTCTCACTATGCGAACAGCTGTTTTGGTCACATAATCTATTTAGTATGTTAAACTGCTGCAGTTATCTGAATGGGTGTTCAGAATAGCGAGTCTTGACCCTATACTTCAACAACGCGAATGTAAATATTTTGCTTGTGTTTACCTTGAGTATTGCCATGAATTCTTCTTGATGCTTTGCAAATACTGTTAGACTTTCTGCATCCCTCATTTGTTGCACTAAGCAAGCCAAAGGCCCATCATGTGCAGTGTGTGAAATTGTGTTGTATACATCTGACATAACCTGCAAATGACAAAATGAATAATTATTAATATTTTTACTGAAAATGGAGAAATATGTATTGCAAGAGTATATATGTAAAGAGAAAGAAAAACATATTTCAGGTAATCTTAATGAAAGGAACTGGTTACTGAGCAGCATTTGAAACATAATGAAATAAGATCAAATCAAATCTATTCCACCTACAATTAAAATTTTGTTCATAGCTTGCAGATCAGCTCGCAGATGTCACTGGCATATATACATATGCTCTAATGGACAGCCTAATAATACGGATGATTAGAATCATAATTTAGATTTATACAGGGTTATCTTCTGGAGCAAATGTTTAAAGTACAAAATATTTAAAGTTGCATTGTGATCTTTTACAGCAAGCTATGGAATATTTTCAAAGTATTTTCAACGCACACAAAAAGCCTTTATTATTTCCCAAGATACATTTTTGGTTGTTTCAGTGAGAAATTATAATGCGTTTCTCAACAACTCAGATGGTCTTACCTGGATAATTTTCACGTAATAAGTAGATTCAATCAAGAGACCTGCTTTGCCAACCATCTCCACCAACAGTTCAGGTTCCTGGCTGAGGATGTCATATCTATCATTTCTCACAATGTCCAATATTTTCTCACCATTTTCTTTCAAGTGCTCTGGTTTTTCCAGTTTTGATAATATGTTCTTGAACATTCGAGCCCTGCAGCACAACGATAAAAAGAAGAACTTTATTTTTTCAAAAGTTTCAAGAAAATAATAACAAATATATCCAAAGATAAATTATTTATATTCTAATGTACAATGTTACTGGGGGGAAAATGAAACTTAATCGGATCATATAATGCCATACTACAAATAGTTGGTCTGTAAACATTGACAAGACAATCAACAAATCTTTGTATATCTCATGGCGACATTGAATGTCGAATATTTTTTAAGCTAGAAAGTAATTTCCCGTGATACCTTTCCTCTTGTGTTGATTCTTGATTCGCCATCTTTGCCAAGAACAACTTGAACCATCAACAGAGTGAATCCCAGTCGTTTGGGGAGTCTCCCTCTCACCGTGTGTTGTACTTCATGACTAATGCTATGTTCTCTGCAGGAAAAGTGTTCACTTGCATAATTCCATTACAAGCGGTGTATGCTCTTTTTCTGTACCATCCCACATTCCCACAAATGTCCCTTTTCAGGAAAATACAGACGATTCTGAAATCATGGAAAGGTTTGTAATATTATAGCACTGGCAAAGCAAAACCTGAATAATTAGATTAGTTTACTAGCATTCTACAATGACCACTAATCACTGCCTTTAAAATTCCATTTGCATTTGGTTGGAGTGAAGCATATTAGAGAATCAACTCAGTTCCTCAATGCCGTTGTTGAGTTAGAACCCACAATCATGCATGTATGAGTCCCAACACATTCTCTAGAACTCGGCATCCACTCCAATTCTTCAACTTTCCCATGACCAAGGGCCATAATATCCTTAACAATGATGGGTTCACAAGTTTTCTGAAGAGTCTTGTACAATCAGATGCTGGACTGTAAACTAAATTGAGAACCTTCTGGGCAAAACCCAAACCAATGCTAAAAAAAAAGGGGAAAAAAACCTACCTATGGGAGGCAGCCCATGATGTCACTATCTGAAAGTCAACTGTGAATCTATAGAAGAACAATCACATCCAGCTCCTACAATTTTTCTCTGACTCAAATTCCTTCTTCATTCCACCAAAGCTTAACGGAAAGTGTCGGGTGGAAGAAGGGACCTTGTTTTGTGATCGTTTTATCAGTGAGAAAACAAATGTGTCATCAGTTATCTTTTTAAAATGTGTAATCTGTCTTGACTGTTTGAGATTTCATGGGATGGGCCTAAAATGGCACCCAGGAATAATATGGTTTGAAAATGATGTATCTCAAGCAATAAGTTAGCATTTCATTCACCACACCTCATTCAATATTATAGGGTTTTTCTTGCATGCGAATGAAGTTTGGTTGCCTTCATTAAGAAGGTTGGTTCAATGTTCAGGAAGTTTGTGGGACACTGGCCTCTGCACTGAGACAGGTTGGCCCTGGTCAAAATGGTTGCCCCCTTCACAGTGCCAACAGCAAATGTAAATTGCAAATTGGACAAGTTATATAGGCTTTATCGCTACACGAGTTTGTGATCAGTTGAGTGATAAAGAGGCAAGTCTCCGCTATGCCGAGAGCAGGTACTGCATGCTTGATGATATCATGTAATTTTTCTTTGCACAAGTGGCCCTGCTGTGATAGTCAACACAGTAGTCAAGAATAACAAATGACATTTTAATCAAGTTACAATTGCAAAATTCAGCAATTTTTATTCTTTTAACACATGCTTCAGTTTACAAGTGTTTCTCTGGTAAACAGTTACAGAGGTCTGCCACTCATTTACCTCCTTGCTGTTTAAGAAAAATTATGCTGAGTGATTGATACCAATTTAAACTGCACCCCATTGACCTCCCAGCTGGTTATTGGCCTGAACAAGATGAAATAATGGTAGGTCATTGATACCAATTAAGTCTGGACCTTGGTGACCTTCTAATTGCTAAGGGCCTGATCATGAAAAGTAAAATTGGACCATCCAATCTAGTTTTTTCAGGAAGACGTGTTATAATTATTGAGCAGCCAAAAAATGAAATTTCAAATTCCTTCTTGTCATTTTGAAGAGATTACTAACTGGTGGCTTTGAGCCAAAGAGACCAGCTTTAACTCAACTAACAAATGATAAGGGTCTAGAAGTGGTTGTTAAAAAGCATATTAATGTAGCATTGAAGTAATGACTTAACATTGACTTATTCCTACCTAGTTTTTTCTATTTGAAGCTGTTAAGAGCTGTAGTATTTTGTACTGTAATTTACTGTTGTTTCCAAAGCAGCATGACAGATATTGGCAAAATATAAATACCAGAACAAAAACATTGCAATCAAAGAGTTAATCATCAAATCATGATTTGGAGTTGGTAATAGATATAAAGCTGTAATATCTTCATTCACAGATATATAAGACTGTACAATTAAAAATATAATAAAATAATTAAAAGCAATAATGGAAGTGGGGGGGGGGGGGTGGGAACGAAAAATAGGCGGAGCAATGCTACAGCTTCCCCAAAGTCATTGTTATATAATTCTTCATTTTGAATTTTTACTCAACAATATTTTTCATTTTACAGGTATAGCCTTTGAAATGTTGGTCCTAGGTTCAGGTAGTCCGAAGAAACCCACCCAGTCAGGAATCTGATATCATAGTGATCTCACAGCGATCTCATTGCTGATCTCATCACACAAGATAATTATGAGACCACTGAGATCAATCTGCAAGCACATATTGATCTCACAGCGATCTGGACATTTGACATCAACCTGTGAGATCATGTTGATGTCTTTGTGATGTAATTTCATTATTTCTTTTTTGAAATAAAACTCTTAATACCTGAAATTAGGTTTAAATAATTTATTATAAACATGCAAACATTACGGCAAGTTAGAATTGAACTCTAGGTACCCACACGGAAAGCAGGCATGTCAATCATTACACCACAGATGCCACTGCTCCTGGCGTTTATTTGAAAGGATCACATTAAAACAGCAGTTCTATTTATAGTTTCTGTAAATAGCTGGCCTATAATAAATGGCTTGCAATACCATCTGCCGAGGGTCATACAGCTGACCTCACAGTTAGCACACACTGTGTGAAATCACACAATGAGTGCCTGGTGAGGTCACAGTGATTATGACATGAGCTCACTTCTTGGCTGGGATAGCTACAGTCTTGCACCAAAAGCCAATGCACGTTCACACAATGTTCAGCAGACATCCACCAGGTGTCACCACTAGGGCTATTCTAGTGACACCTGGTGAAAACAAATGGCGATCTCATAATGACATTCGCTCCCCCCCCCCTGGGACTAGCTGACGCAGTACACAGGTAGGGGCTGCCATTAGCCGGGAGGGATTCCTGAACCGGAATGTGATCCCCAGTCTAAAAATAGCACAGCCAGTCAGAAAATTCAGTGCTTGGCCAATGAAAGATGGAGGAGATCTGACCACCACAATGATATTTTTACCAGAAGACCATTAGATGTGTGTGATATTGGGAAAAAAATATGGAAGTGATGGTGAACTCTCTTGTTGGTCAAAATTACATTAGAATAAAGGGTTTTTTTCACAATCATATATTATTTGTCTTTTTAAAACTACTCTGGCTTCCATCTTTTTGCAAATAAGGTGGTTTTGGCCATTCAGATATGTGCAGGTGGACCATAAGAAGCAAGAAAATAAATATGAGCCCTTATCCTTGCATAGATTCCACACAGCCCTGCAAAAAATAAAGTCTCGTTTTGCAACATTTCCCATTTTCACCCTTTTTTCAGAGCATTAAAGTTTGAAAAATATCATCAATAGCCCTGATGTAACAGAATACATGGTTTCCTAGTTACAAAATTTCACGCCTACATTATGAAAAATAAGAGATAAAAAAAATGTATAAAATTTCAAATTGCTGTATCTTCTAAACCATGGACACTGGAGACCTGAAATTTTGGATTTTTCCATTAATTATATATTCCTACAAATGGTATTTTTTTGCAGAATTTTTTGAGATGGTGACCTGGGAAGTTTGTCTGAATTTCGGTGAATTCATATGGACTGACCCTGGTTATAAATTAGGTGTGATATATTTGAAATGCTTTAACTCTAGATTTCCAAAGACCAAGCCTGCATGATGTTCAAAAGATACTGGTCATCTTTAAAATGGTTATTGCCTACCAGGTCAACAGAGCTTTACAGTAACATATTTTGTACACAAAAATATTTCGACAACATAAGCACTAATGCTTTTCACCAACATAATTCAATGAGAACACTGTATATAAAGTGAGAGATGATATTAAAACATGGTGTAAAGTCATAAAAGGGTATAAAATAAAACTGATGATGAAATAATGCTAATTACATCATCAGTTTTATTTCATAAATGTTGAAACTAAACACCAGATGATATCATGTGAATACAGGACTCCCATTGGTTAAGAGACTGACTAAATGTTCCGGTACGGTAAACTGCAAGAGGCAAACGTAATGATGGGATGATAAGGCTTGGAGTCCACACCATTTAAAACATTTACCTGATGGGTGGTGTCTTTTACATGCCTCAGCATAGACACCCACTGCACCAGCTGCTAGAGAAAGACATACTGTTGATAAGGCTGCTTGGAGTCCACACCATGTTTAATTTACCCCATAGTGGTTTCTTATACTTAAACCTACAAGGCACCTCCAATTTAATCGACATTCAGCAGATCAGGCCAATGTAATTTGGGGGTTTCCAGTATTGATTAGATTGAGGCTTTAAACATGGGAGTCAATAGGGAAAAAGTTTTCCTCATTACAAAAGAAAACAAAAATTATTATAATTATGAAATAAACAAATAATAAAATACAAACAAAAATTGCATATGGAATTTTTCATGTCATGAGAATGGGATCAAATTATAAAAAATATATATAAATTAGGATAACAGAGCAACTTTTTCAGCTGCAGCAGTTACAAACACACTATTGTTGAAGTCACAAACCAAATATATTATGAAAGTAATGAGCTATCTTCTGATTTCTAATTCATTAAAACTCTTTTTGAGGACAAACAAATACTCCAACCTAGAGGTATGTTACATAAGCTGACTAACCTGTGAGGCAGACATTTTAAACACAGCCAAAGACATAAACTAGAAAGTAAATTAAAAGAAAGCAAATTAATAACTTCAGCCATCTAATTGAGGGAAAAAAGTATCACTCCAATATATATATATGACTATATATTGCCACAACACAATACAATTTTCAGAAATATTATTATTTAATTCATACCTGGAACATATTAGAAATAGAGCATAATGATATGGAAGAAATTTATTTTAGAATTTATTTTGATATAAACGGAGATCATTAATGAGAGCATTGACTTCATTTCTGTTTATCTGTCAACTGTCAACTGTAATTTCTATGATCATAGGGCAGTCCGTCTAGCTGTCTGTCTGGCTGTCCGTCTAGCTGTCTGTCTATCTGTCTGTCGCACTGTCAGTACGTTCATGAATGTCTTTGCAACCTGTTGCCGACTAATGGGGGGTATTCTGCCTTTATATGGATGACTAATCCTGTTTGCATGGGGCTTGCCTCTCAGCCTGCCATGGCTGTGTATGTTCAATTGAGATCACCATTTATTATAAGGTCACCGGGCCAATACATTGACAACATATTTTAACACAATCTCCGGACCACAGTGTACATGTACAGCAAGGAATGGAATACACAACAATTGGGATATTAAAACTTATATTGAATAAATGTACATACTGTTCAACTTCTGCCTAAAACTTATTCATTCATAACACCTGAATGGATTTATATGTACTGGTGACACTTCCTCAACAAAACATTTGCAGCCCAGGCTTTGCATTTTCAAGGATACAACCACCCAGGTGAATTTGTACAGAAAGGAGATATTAATGCAACTTTTTAAACTTGTAATAAATTTCGTACAGAGCAAGTCTTTAATACGTAACTTGGTGAAGAGTTCACACTAATTTATCAACAAGAAACATTAATCAACATGGGGATTAATATCTTTATTGCAATTTGGAGCCTCAGTTTGCTCAATGTGTCTAGTCTTCCTTATTGTAAGTATTTCATTTTTCAATGTTTTAGATTCTGTCAATTTAAGGCATTTATTCATAGTATAAAAGTGTAATATATGTATAAGTAGTTAGGATCAGAGTTTACCCAACAACATGGAATGAAGATAATCGCTAAAATGGTAATAAATAAATAATGCATGTTGAATTTGTTTGAAATCATACTCCTTCAGCAATTACATGTACCTTGAATTTACTCACATTGTGATTTGTATATTATTATTACATTACACTTTTGCAAATATATTACATCCATTTGTAAATATATTACATTAAAAACAACTTTATTTCTTTTGAGATTTTTTGGTATAGTAAAAACCTCGCATGAGTGAGCTTTATCATTCAATACATCCGGTAATATTAATTTATATTTACATTAAAAACATGTTTACTGTGTGCTGTCCTTAGAGCTTTCAAAGCAATGTTTTGAGTTTATTTGACAGTGAAGTATACAAAGACCAAAAAAACAAATAAAATGTTTGAGAAAAACTCACCAAACTAGTATGGCTGAAAACATTATATGGGAAACCTTTTACTCCAATATTGATAGAATCTTTTACACATTTTTTACTAAATCTATTCAACATTTCATGTGCTATCTGGGTCCTTTTTTAGGCAATGCTCATAATAGATGTTTTTGCAGTCTGGGTCATACTTAAGATTTTTAAATCACCGTATTTGTCCAATGGCACATATATATACACAAGCATATACACAAGATATGAAATTTTCAAGGTCTTGTAGATTCTCACACCACCCATTTTGTAATGCTGTATTGTGAAGTGAAGGGGTCTAAGACTCTATCTCATACAATCAAGAACACAGGATTTTCGAGAATTTAAATATTTTGTGCTGTATATTGTACAATTAAGACTACCTCATTATTAGGACCATAAATGTCTTCCGGTTAAATTGGTCCCAAAACTTACAGTTTGTTTCATAAAATATGGTCGACTCTAGCAACCTGAAATTTATAAATTTTGGTAAATGTAAGAAATGTATCTAATATATCATAAATATGTACTTTTAGATCCAGCTTTGAGTAGCCAGCTATAGTCAGTTCTGTTTAGTGACAGGTAGCATTGTATGGCAGAAGTTGTCTAGCTTTGTCTACGTTTAATTTAACAGGCTATTTTTAATGAAACTAACTAGGTTATAGCAATGCTCCAGGGAACACAAAATACATGGCATTGTAGTGAATCCAGTATTCCTAAGCATGAAATGTATCGGGCATTCTGATGAAGCGGAATTCTCAATGACCTGAGAGGTTCATGTCCTGGCAATGCACACTAATTTGAAATTGAGTTTATTTCACAGTGAATGTATTATTGAGAAAAGAACCAGATTCAGGACAAAGCTGTGAGTCAAATAAGTTCAAGGTGCAGCAAAATTTTAGAAATTTAGCAGCATAACTTACAAATCAAAAGCATTTAATAAAATTTATAAATTGGAAAAGTGATGCCTCGCATATTTAAATTAAACAACACTGGGGTAAAATCTTAATTGAACCATGCTGCAGTATGTTGTTCAGCAAGGATATATCTTTGGGTTGTTTTTTGTTTTCGTTTTTTTGCACCAGGTGCTTCCATAACAGCTGTCTGGCTTGTATTAATTAATTGTTTGAATGTGCTGAATGATTGGTCGCTAACAGATTATCTGATTGGCTGGTCTCTAACAGATGATCTGATTGGCTGGTCTCTAACAGATGATTGACTGATCTGAAACAGATGATCTGATTGACTGATCTCTAACATCTGACTGATCTGGAACAGATGATCTGATTGGCTGGTCTCTAACAGATGATCTGATTGACTGATCTCTAAAATCTGACTGATCTGGAACAGATGATCTGATTGACTGATCTCTTAAGCAGATGATCTAATTGGTTGGTGTCGAGAAGTAATCTTCAGTAGTTATTTACAACCAATTTTTTCTAGTTTTTTTTTCACTTGTTTTTTACATAAATCAGCCGAAAATCACAAATAACAAGTCTCTCGGAACTTCATACTTGGCCGTTTGACATTGGTTTGATATTTGTTTGACATTGGTTTGACATTTGTGCAACATGTTTTTGACATTTGTTTGATATTCGAGCAGCCGTTTGATATTCAGCTGATTGATGTACAGAAACAAGTAAAAAAAAAACAGTAAAAAATGGTTAAAAAAAACTACGGAAGATGTTACTGCATATGCTAATGTATTTTGAAAGTCATTCCTTCCACTGTTATGATTTTCGGACTTATATTATACGAATATCCGCTATTCAACAATTGCCACCTTGTGAAAATCAAACAAATATCAAATATCCAATATCCAACAATCTTCACATTCATCATTGAGTGACCCTTGTTGCAGGGTATCATGATAATGTACACATAATTCGATTTCAATTGATGATGTGTGTATGATTGTATATTATGATATGTGAAAAGCTTCAATTACTGGATTTTTTTTGCTTTTCTACCACAGATGATACAGCTGCCAAGGACAACAGGAACACAAGTCTAACTTCAGGACACACTGTGCCACCAAATGCAGCAGCCCATTCAGATGCTAAGGATGATGTGTCACCCGGTTCTAATGCAGAGAGAGATCCCACTCCAATTACAACAGTGGAACCACCAGTCGTAGAGAATTACCAAACACCCACTAAACCAGAATATAAGTCTACTATCAGTACCAAAGATCCTAACAATATCCCTGAAGCCCAGAAGTTAACGGCAGATGTTTTCAGCCTTTACGACAAATGGCATGGTGTGATCATGGAACCCGAGTCAAAATCCGAAGACACTTCGCGAAAAGTTTTGTGTGATATCTCCATCGAGCATGTCCGTGTTACGGATAATTCGGTGCTGAGTGGAAATGGCAAATTTTACGGGGAAAATTTCACTTTTCAAGGTTACTTATTCTTTTCGATCAGTCATAGAAGCGATTTCATGTTTAATCACTAAAAAAATCTCTCATGGCCAACAATGTCAACCTGACTGGATATATTGGCTGTCTGGGTATATTGGCTGTCTGTATATTGGTTGTCTGGGTATATTGGCTGTTCTGGTAAATTGTGTTGTTTAATCAATTGGCATAAACAATTTTTTCTTGATGAATAAACTGTTTTTTTTTTTAGTAAACTCATTTATACTGGATGTTGCACAAAGCCAACTACTTCAGTGTTAGTAAATCCAAGTATAATGGTTTCAACTGATGTTTCTACTTTTCAGGCACTGTCGAAACAGATGGGTCCCTCCACCTGACTTTCAGCTATTCAGTGGCGTCCAAATTGTCCAGATGCACTTTTACAAATGTTGAGGGCAACATCTTTTTTGACAATGATAAGAACATCTGGATTTACAAAGGCAACATTACAGAATCTGATTCCATGGAGACCTTTCTTTTGGAGCCAGTGGGTAGTTCAGGTATGCTGGGATTTCCAGAATCAATAAATTGGACACCCAATACAGCTATTGAAAGGGACTATAGTATGGTATTCAAAATAAATGTCCACCTGTTTTTTTGGTTTCATTTTTACATAAATGTCACGGATAATATATAAATGTTACCAAATGGTCAAACCCCAACTTTCTAACAAAAAACACCTCTCTGTACATATTTAACTTCAAGTTTCCCATCTTCCCAATGATAATTTTTTTGGCATATCGCAAGAATATAGTAAACTTGTAGGTGATTGTTTCACAGAAGCATTTTACCAGCCAGAAAGTTGGGATTTTGAATTGTTGCTAAAATTTCTGTCCATTTTGTGCTGCTCCATGCCATTTATGAAATAAAAAAGACCAAAAAAAAAAAAATTACAGTTTAAATATTTATTATGGATCCTACTTTAAGAGGTTTATTTAACTTATTTTCTAAAATGAATTTTCAACTTAATTGCTTGAGGTAGAGTGAATCAACCAATGAGATCCTTGGTTCAGTAGGCATTCTGTTTGAAGTTCTTGTTTTGAATCATGATCCAGGCACTCTTCATTTAAATAGCAGCTGGGTGGTCTAGTGGTAAGATGCTCACCTGCTCCACTGAAAGACCCGGGTTCAGTCCCAGGCCCAGGCACCTTTCATGAGCATCATCCCAGCTGGATTTCGTTCTGATGAGACGTTAAATTGGTGGTCCCTTGTACTCAGTGTCTATGCTGAGGCAAATGAAATATCCAACCCATGAGGTAAATGTGTAACATAAGAGGACTCCTCCTCTCTCTCACCTCATCAATCAACCCTCAATAGCAGCAAGAAATTGCCTTAGAGGGCTGCACTCATATCTATCCCAGATAGCATTCTAAGTCGTATCGACGTCGATGTCAAAATGATGTTGTACCGAGGGCCACCGATATAGAAACGACGCTGGCCCGATTTGGAAAGCTATCTGGGATCTGTCTATCATTTCAGCTGGATGTCGGTCACATGACTTAATTGGAGGTGCCTTGTACTCAGTTTCTATACAGACCCGGGGGTTTATCTGGTAGACATTCTGGGGTACCAAAAAAAGGGGGTCATCTATTTTATAAAGTAGGATGATTTTGTGCAACCCCATAGTAAGATATAGCCAAGCAAGCATGGTCCACATTTGCGTACGAGTTCGCAGAATGAGGGCCATGCAGCAGTCTTTATATTTTTTCATGGGATTATATGTGCACATGGTTTTACAGCCTACCTACCTATCTGAATCTATATTATACTGAAAAATAATGAGTGCACACACTATTACTAATCTTGACATGCTGTTTTTTTTCCACCATCATCATTTTCATGCAATGAAACGGCAATTTCAACTTATGCTTCCTAAATTATTTTATTGTTATCCTTGAATGACTTTGTCATCACTGATAAAACCTATTAGCTAATTTTCAGTTAGTCTTATAAGAGGGGTTTCAGGGACCAAAAGAAGTGATTGGGATGGGGTTTACTCATCATTTTTTATATTATATCCCTACATACATTAGGTGTGACAAACTGTAGTCTGTTTAGAGGCAGATTTATTAGTTGCCCCTTGATTGATCCACGCCATATGACGCCACTTCTGTACGCCTACCCCTGGTGTTAATACTAGAAATTATGAGTCCCCCTTTTTTGTCCTCCCTGAATATGAAGACTTTGCACATATATGACCCACCACAACTCATATCATCTCATCATTACGTCTGCCTCTAGCAGCTGCTCAAATAAGCTGATTATAAGAGCTACTAAGCTTCAGACTAGTAGCATTAAGTTGTCAATTGTTATGAATTTTCTCAATGCTCCTGTTCTGAAGCTTAGTCAGCTTACATGACCAGCTGCCTTCTGGGGTCAGATGTTATGTCGAGATGAGGAGTCTAAAGCTTGAGACCACACTATTATACACTACTCACATTTACCCTATGGTTGGGGTCTTTTACTTGCCCCTATACAGATGCGGACTACAATGCACCAAGTACATCTCATGTGACTGACGTCCAGCTGAGATGTCGCTCATGAAATGTGCACAGGCTGGGAGTTGGAACTAAAGACTTTCAGAGGAGAACTTTGGCTATGCAGTGAACTGACAGGTCAATATAGCCTTACCAACTGCCACCTTTATTTAGCTAATTTAAGCTCAGGCTGCCCAGCACTGAAGCCAAGAACTTGCTGCCCAGCACTGAAGCCAAGAACTTCCCAAGGACCCTATATATACAGGCCCTAGATTATGTTTAACCAATGACCCTGGAGGTCAAAGGTCAAGGTCACCATGAAAAGACCAAGCATTGTTTTGTGTCCCTTGTAAAATGTTTGTGCCATTAACATATATAGATCAAGTCAGCTCTTTAGATGACACCGCTTCTGTATGCTTACCCCTGGGCCCGGTTTCACGAAAGTG